>KE150562.1:1771-12043 GCA_000411095.1 Aethionema arabicum
CTCTCGCACTAATCCATCGGTAGTAAGATTTAAATGTTCCTACCGATACATGTCTAAAATCTATATCTTGTGCTAAATTGCTTCGATTTGATCCATTCGAAGTGCTGCTTCAAGGTCTCACGTTTTCTTGCCTATTTTCTTCCATTTTGGGCTTGTTTTCTCTTTTGATCTTCTCTCTCTTTCTTTGTGTAAATTCTACCTAGATTCCTGCAAAATCAATACAAAACTCATAAAAGTATAGGTTATTTGGTCAGTAAAATCGTCACAAACAATAACCTTGTAGAGTGAAGTCAGATGCCTTTGTGTAAATCAGAGCTAACTATGAAGCTCCTTATATGTATCTTAGTAGCCATTTAACAGCTTTCCAGTGAACATCTCCTTGTTTAGCCATGAATCTGCTCACCAAACCAATATCATAAGCTAAGTCTGGTCTTGATCCAACCAGGGAGTACATGATACTCCCTATAGCACTAGCATATAGCATTGCATATGTATTTATCATTTCACAATCATCTTGAATGGCTGATAGTTTGAAGTGTGCCCGAATAGGTATATTGACTACTCTTGCTTCTGACATTATGAATCCCCTTAAGACCCTTCTTAAGTATTCGCTTTCAGATAATTTGAGAATGCCCTTCTCCCTATCCCTCTAAATGTCCATCCCAAGAATCTGTCGTGCTCCACCTAAATCTTTCATATCGAATTCAGAGCTTGATAAATCCTTTAACCTCCTGATTTTAGTCACGTCTTTGGCTGCTATTAATATATCACCTACATACAGTAGGAGATATACAAAACTATCTTCATTTACTGGTTTAGTGTAAACACAGTAATCAAACTTGCTTCTATTAAATCCCTTTTCAATGATGAAAGTGTCAAACCGTTTGTTCCATTGACGAGGTGACTGCTTTAATTCATATAGATGACCTTTTAAGTAGCCAAGCCTGTTTTGTATCTTCTGATTCAAACCCTTGAGGTTGTGACATATAGATGTCGTCCTCCAGATTTCCATGTAAAATGTTGTTTTCACATCCATTTGCTCAAGTTCCAGGTTTTTGTTTGTGACTAATGACAACATAATTCTTATTGAAGTGTGCTTCACTACAGGTGAAAATACCTCTTAATAATCAACCTCTTCCATTTGAGCAAGTCCTTTGGCCACCAACCTTGTGTTATATCTTGTTGATTCCACTCCTCGAATTCCAGCTTTCAGTTTAAAGATCCACCTGCATCCAATGATTTTTCTTTCTTCTGGTGGAGTTACCAACTCCCATGTCTTATTTTTCATTAATGAAGACATTTCTTTTTTCATTGCATTTAGCCATGATTTCCACTCTTTGCAGGATCTTGCCTGATTGTAATCCTTTGGTTCCTCCAAATAGTGAGTTTCAGATACATTAAGTGCAAAAGTCAGACCTACTTCTTCACTAAATCTTTGAGGTGGAGTAATAGCTCTACTGACCCTGTCTCTTGCTAATTGATAATCCTGCAGGTCCCGAGTTTGTTCTTCATTACCTTGATCATCTTATATGTATCCTTCTGCATCAGTTTCTGGTATGTTTTCTACAACTTCTCCACCTGTCTGAGTGTTATCTGTGATTTCAGCAGATTTAACTCTACGAATTTTAGTATAAATTTTGCTTTGATTACGTGAAACAATACCATTTGCTGATTCTTGAAGCTTGTTAACATTAAGTACATGTGCATAGTCTTTGTACATGATGTCTTCTTTGAAATTAGCATTCCTACTTATCACACATTGCTTCTGATCTAGTAACTAAACCTTGTATCATTTAACCCCTTGAATGTAACCAATGAAAGTCCCTTTCAATGCTCTAGGCTTTAGTTTCCCTTGATCAGTGTGTATATAGACCATAGAACCAAAGGTTCTCAGATGTTTGTAACCAGGTTTCCTGTTTAACCAAACTTCTTTGGGAATGTTGTTGTCAATTGCAGATGTTGGACTCCTATTGATCAAATATATAGCAGTAGCTGCAGCCTCAACCCAAAATATTTCTTCCAATCCTGACTGGTGTAGCATACACCTCACTTTCTCCATGATGGTTATGTTCATTCTCTCAGCAACACCATTTTGATGTGGCGCGTAAGTACATGATATGTGTCTCTCAATTCCTTGATCTTTACAAAATTGATCAAAATCCAAATTACATAACTCAAGTCCATTATCAATCCGTAAGTCTTCACCTTTATGTTAGCTTGAGTTTCAACAAGAATCTTCCATTCACAGAACTTGCTGAATGCTTGATCCTTAATTTTAAGAAAGTATGACCATATCTTCCTGGAGTAATTATCAATAATGGAGAGATATAGATGGTTGTACATTTGGTGAACCCCAAAGATCAGCATGAACATATCCAAGAACAGCTTATGTACTATGTTTTCCAGTACCAAAGCTCACTCTTTTTGTCTTTCCCATAATGTTGTCTTCACAGAAGGTTATATTCGATATATCCTTCTGTTCCAGAATCTTCTTGGTCACAAGAATTTCCATCCTTTGAGAAGACAATTTTACCGTTTCTCCCAATATGATCATATCCTAACCCATCCAAAGTACCTATTGAGATCAGATTTCTTCTTAGATTATGGACATACCTCACGTTGTTTATAATTCTGACTATTCCTCTTTTTGCTATAACCTTGATTGAGCCAATTCCCTGTGTGTTTCACTCTATGGTCATCACCAAGTAGGATTTGAGTTGAATCAGTTTCAACAAAAGTATGAAACCAGCCCCTCCTAGATGTCATATGATATGTGCAACCAGAATCAATTACCCATTGGTCTTTTGGGTTTGAATCTCCTGCATTGAATGCATCTAGAACCTGAAATTCATCCACGGTCACAGCTACTTCACCTTTTCCTTCAGCTTCTAGTTTGTTTTTCCTAGCATAGCATTCTTTTTTTGTGTGTTCTTCCTTTTTGCAGAACCAGCACACCACTTTTGTATCACCAGACTTAGACTTGTTTCTTGATCTGGTCTTTGAATCATCACGGCTCTCAGGACGTCCTCTAGCAACAACTAATCCAAGTCCTTGATTTCCTTGAGTTTCTTTGACTTCTTGCTCTCTGGATTTTGTTATAGAGATATAACCTCTTCAAGAGTAATGGGTTCCTTTCCATATTTGAGTGTGGCCTTTACCAATTCAAACTTAGCTGGAAGTGAACTCAACAATAGTACTGCTTGTACCTCATCAATCACTTATATTCCCAGATTATTCAAATCTGCAATAATTTTGAGAAAATCATCTATGTTTTCATCCACTGTTCTTGAATCTTGCATTTTAAATGTGTAGAATCTTAATTGTGCAGCAATTCGATTTGGTAAAGTTTTAGAATGATACAACCTTTCTAGTGTGCTCCACATAGATGTTGTTGTCTTGCAGTTTATCACTTTCTTTTGTACTTGATCACCAACGTTCAGTATAATCAAGTTTCTAGCCTTTTCAGATTTTTCTTTCTTTTCCGGATCAATTCCGGTTTTGACAGGTGTTGTAATCACAACTCCACCATCTCCTGTAGTTGCAACCTCTATTGATGGAGGTACAGGATTGAATTCAAAGGTTTCATCGGTAAGAATTCATTTTAATCCTAGAACTCCAAGATGAGCCATTACACGAGCCTTCCACAATGCAAAATCCCCTGATCCATCAAATCTTTCAACTTCTATTCGTGTAGTCGCCATTCTTTTGAGCAGTTAAGCTTGCTCTGATACCACTTGAAGCAAAATCTAATTAAGCGGATTCAAGAGTTCTTCAATGGCGATTTCAAGAAACGAAGAATAAGAAGAAGAAAGAAAGAAGGGATCGAGAAGAACACAAGAGATTTACGAGTTCAAGATTAGAATTGAATCCCTACGTATTGGCCAGCAAGAACTGACGATTTCACTATGCAATTGAGCTACTTACAAAGATTACAAACCTCACACTCGTCACAAACATCGGATCAAGTTTCAGAGTATTTAAAGACGATGGCCAGAGCTAACGGCTTGTAACAACCCCTACTAACTATGTTTTCGAACCCTCCAACATAAACCGAAGGTCTCAGCTTGTTAACTATGTACCGAATCTTTTAAATGAACTAGTGTCTTTGCTCTGTTTGATCTTCACTTGTAATTTTGTGAAATCTTAGCTTGATTATTGGCTTAAGTGTGAATTAATCCCAACAGTGATGAATAGATGATATAGTTTATGAATATGTGTGTGTGTGTGATTATGAGTAGGCACGTTAGGGATTGGTGGTGTACTAGCTTACACCTTGTTTGATTCGGGAGCGGCATATAGTTTTGTGACACTAGGTCTAATGAACTTGTGGCAGCAAATAGGAGACTCAATCACCAGAAAACGGTGGGAGAGGATTGTAACATCCTCACTTCAAAGGAAACAAAATTGTAGCCTTTAGCGTATGAAAAAAAAATAGAAAACCAAATTGAAAAAAGGGAGAAAAACACTATCCAAAATCATCGGAAAATGACGAGAAGGTAGAGCTAGTAGTGGAAACGTATTGGAGCAAAGCTAATAAGGAAATACAATATTCACGTGAAGCTAAATAGGGAAGTTTACATATTCGTAATACCCCCCTCAAGTTGGAGCGTGGAGATTTCGGACGCCCAACTTGAGTAAGAAACGATCAAACTCAGGACGACCTAAAGCTTTGGTGAGGATATCCGCGAGCTGAGCATGTGTGGAGACATGAGTGGGAAGAATGACACCTTTGACGATCTCGTCACGCACGAAGTGACAGTCGTTTTCAATGTGTTTGGTGCGTTCGTGGAAGAAAGGATTGGAGCTAATATGTAGGGCGGCTTGGTTGTCACAGTGGACTGTCATGGAGCCGACATGAGGAAGCCCAAATTCCTGGAGAATAGAGCGAAACCAAAGAATTTCTTGAGTGAGTGAAGCCATAGCATGGTACTCTGCTTTGGCAGAGAAACGGGAAACGGTGTGTTGCTTCTTCGTCTTCCATGAGATGGGAGAGGTCCCATATTGGACAATCCAGCCAAAAAGAGAGCAGCGAGTTAAGGGGCAAGACACCCAATCTGAATCACACCATCCCGTGATGTGCATCGGAGGGGTAGCACTGAGGAGAATACCTTTTCCTAGCGTGCCTTTGAGGTAGCGAATAACCTTTAGTGTAGCATCCCAATGATCTTGACGAGTTGAATGCATATATTGGGAGCGAATGTGGACTGTATATGTGAGATCAGGGCGGGTGGCAGCAAGGTAGATCAGCCGACCAACCAGTCGACGATATTGTTCTGGCTGAGGAAGGAGCGAACTTGTGGACAAACTGAGCCGATGTTGTTGGTCCATGGGTGAGCCAGCGGGTTTGCATCCGAGGAGGCCAGTTTCAGAGAGGATATCAGATGCGTATTTGCGCTGACTAAGATAGAATCCAGAGGAGCTGCGAGCGACCTCCAAGCCTAAAAAATACTTGAGAAGTCTTAAATCTTTCATGTGAAAGCAGGTGGAGAGATAGGCTTTGAATGTACTAAGCGCGGAAGAGTCATTGCTGGAGATGATGAGATCGTCAACGTAAACCAAAATCCGTAGGGTGACACCATTCTTGGTGTAGAGAAAAAGTGAGTAATCTGACTTTGATTGCTGGAAACCGTAAGCGAGAAGTGCAGTAACTAATTTGGCGAACCAACACCGTGGAGCCTGCTTTAGCCCATAAAGAGATTTTCGTAACCGACAGACGCGTGAATCAGTAGGCGAAGAGAAACCGGGTGGTGGCTTCATGTAAACCTCCACATGAAGATCACCATGGAGGAAGGCATTATGGACATCCATTTGATGTACATGATGGTGTTGTTTGGCTGCAATATCCAAGAAAAGACGGACAATTGTCATTTTTACGACAGGAGAGAAAGTGTCACTGTAATCGAGTCCTTCCCTTTGAGTATTTCCGAGTGCGACCAGACGAGCTTTGTGGCGTTCTATACTCCCATAGGATTTGTATTTAATTCGGTAAACCCATTTACTTCCAATCAAACGATGTCCCGGAGGTAGAGATTGCAATGTCCATGTTTTGTTTAATTCCAGAGCCCAAATTTCCAGAGTCATTGCTTCTTGCTATTCTCGGAGGCGCATGGCTTCTTTGAAAGAAGCAGGTTCAACCATTGTTGAGAGAGCGACAAGGAAGCTGCGGTGGGACAAAGAGAATCTGTTATAAGAATCATATGTGGAGATAGAGTAGGTCGAACCAGAGGAATCCCGTGGAGAAGGTGTTGTTGAAGAGAGAGAGGATGGAGTGAGGATTGCATTGCCTACGACGTAATCTTTGAGATGGGGTGGTGGTTTCTTAGCACGCCGGGTAGGCACGACAACAGGAGAAGGTGGTGGTTGTAACGTTGGAGGAGTCAGGTTAGGTGATAATGGCAGTGATGGGGGTGACGCCGGAGAGGCAGGCGGAATCGGTGAGGGAAGAGCCTCAGGTGCGGTGGGAGAGATTGGTGTTGGTACGGCTGAATCATTTTCCAGAATTTCATCATCACTTGAGTTCATGGTCGGAGGTACGTAGGAGGGATTAGCTGGTGTAGATGATGAGTGAGTGAATGGGAATTCGAGCTCACAAAACCGAACATCACGAAGGACGAAGAAGAGGTCTTTATCACGATCATAGAGTTTCCAACCCTTTTTGTCATATGGGTACCCCAAGAAAACGCACTTCCGACTTCGAGAATCAAACTTATCTCCCTTAGTGTATAAGTTGTGAGCATAAGCTAAACAACCAAAGGTACGGATGTGACTATATGAAGGCGGGCGACCATACAAGCGCTCAAAAGGAGTTTTATTTGCAAGGAGTGCAGATGGCGTCCGATTAATAAGGTAAGAGGCAGTGAGAACACACTCGCCCCAATATTCGATGGGTAGATGAGCTTGAAAACGTAAGGCTCCAGCGATATTGAGTATATGATGGTGTTTCCTTTCGACACGACCATTTTGTTGAGGAGTATGGACGCAACAATACCATTCGTGTGAAACTAGCGAGTGAGAGCCAAAAATTCAACACCGTTATCCGAGCGAACTGTTTTGATCTTCTTGGTGAACTGAGTAAAGATGAGCGCAAAGAAATCTTAATGAATCTCTGAGACGCGAGACTTATCGGGTAAGAGATAGAGCCATATGGCTCGAGACTAGTCGTCAATTATAGTGAGAAAGTAACGGTTACGACACAACGAGGCGGTGCGGTATGGTCCCCATAAGTCACAATGGATCAAGTCGAAAACGTCAGTTGCATGAGAAGAACTTTCGGGAAAAGGGTGTCGAGTTTGTTTAGCACGAAAACAAATGTCACACCGTGAAACAAAATAATCTTTACTAGTCTTTGATAAAGGTCCAACATTTGGAAGTAAACCAGTAACTGGAGCCGAGGGATGCCCCATCCGGATGTCCCAGAGCACCGAGTCTGCACCTAAGGTAGTTTAGTAAGCAGCAAGCGTGTCAACGTTGCAGAAGCGGTATAGTCCCTCTCTCTCTCTTTCACCCACTACAATCAGCATCCTCGAAGTGCGGTCCTGCAACACCAAGAGACGGTCAGTGATTTGACCAACCAAGTTACTGTCTGAAACTAGTTGGCCAAAAGAGATAAGATATGTATGAAATCCATCAACAAGATAAACATTGAGTAAGGAGAGACGAGGAGTAAGCCAAACGATTCCTTGCTTGTGAGCTAGAACATGCTCACCGACAGGAAGAAGTACAGAGATAGGAGAGATATCGCGAATATCAACCATGAGATCAGCACGGCCAAACATATGATGAGTGGCACCGGTGTCCAAAATCCAAGAGGAAGAGGAAGACATACCACTTAAGAGAGTGACAGAGGATTGAGAACCTATAACCTGTTGAATGCGGTTCCATTGAGCGTTAGTGAGACCGGTAAGGCCAAGGCGATCAGCATCAGTGAGAGAAGAAGGGGTGGTGGTCACTGCGTTGGCACCAACAACTTGAGTATTGTTGACACAAGGCAACGATCCTCTTCCGCGAGGAGGATTGGCGGAGGAGCGAGGAAGTGGTTTAGACCTAGGGCGATCACCCCACCATTCGGGGTAGCCCACAACTTTGAAGCGAGAGGTAGCTTCATGACCAGTACGACCACAAGTAGTGCAGAGACGATTTGGGTCCTTGTTGCGAGGAACAAAGGAGGGATCAAACTTGTTGGTAGAAGGAGCAGCACGTGGAATGAAGGATGTTTGAGCAGCAAAACTCATTACGGGTGTTTCTTGGACAAAGGAAGCAATAGCGTTGTTAAGAGTTTCATTTTGAACCACAGTTTGATAGACACTGTCGAGGTTAGGAGTGGTGTCATGGCACATAGCTGAGATCGTATAGCACCATGAACCGAGTCATTTAGGCCTGTGAGCAAATCATGAACGCGTTGAGTGTCGAGTTCTTGGTCCTGAGAAGTATTAAGATCACATTCACACTTGCCACAGGAGCATTTTTTGATGGGCGAGCACTCAGCAATGCTATCCCAAATTTTGGTGAGACGGCCAAAATAGTCGTCAACCGTGGATCCGTTTTGCTTGCAGGAGGCAAGAGCATTGCGAAGTTGTTGTTGTCGAGCACCACTCTTCAAGGAGAAACGTTTCTTGATTATATCCCACAGATCTTTGGCAATTTCACGATAAGAAATAGAGGTACGAAGTCGTGGTTCTATGGTTTGCTTAATCCAGCCGACAAGGAGATGGTTATTGGCCACCCAATCTTCGAGAGTAGCTGAACCAGCAGCTGGTCGAGGGAGAAAACCATCAATGAAACCAAATTTCTTCCGAGAGCTAAGTGTCATCCGAAGATTGATTGCCCAATCATCATTATTGGCACCGTTAAGGAGTGGTTGAGAGATGATAGCTCCAGGATTATCGTTGGAGGAGAGGTCGTATGCAGAGATAGTTTTGGCCATGTTGCTAAGGAGGAGAGTCACGTGATCTATGAGGGTAGAGAGATGTGAAGGATACGAAAGCAACAGCGAGAAGAGAGAAACGGCGAGATGAGAAAAAAAATTAGGTTATTGCTCTGATACCATGTAAACTTAGGTTGCAGAGATTTTGCCTTCGTTTATTAGACTCTAAGGCCAAACATTTATACACGTATTGGAGCAAAGCTAATAAGAAAATACAATATTTACGTGAAGCTAAATAGGGAAGTTTACATATTCGTAATATGTACCTCAAGAGAAGAACCTTTCGGGGTATACACAAGTTTTTAATAAGTTGAAGAAATTGAAGCCGAGTTACATGAAGCCTTTTGGTATTACAGAGATGATAGGGAATATGGCTTACCAACTGGAGCTATATTTTTACATGGCTGATTTTCATAACGTATATCGGCAAAGGTTGGATTTTAAAAAACTAAATTAAGTGTTTGAAGTTTTTACACAAAATAATACGAACTATGTGGATCAAATGTTTGTAACGTAACGAATTTTGAACAAAAATTATTATTGGTTAGAACTTAATAGATGAATTCTCAAACAAGCATTAAAATAAATTTTTGATTTAAAAAAAAGCTATGCTTTAATTCTTAGTGGTTGCACTCATCTCGATTTAGAAATCCAAAGTTTTCGTCTACAAGAGGGACTAATAATAAATATCGCTCGTACCTTCAATCAATTCTCTAAGCAACTTTATATATTATTTTATGAATCACCTCCATCTTAGACGGTACAAACTATAATAATTAACATCTAAAGTGGTCCAAAATATTCGTGTCATGTGTACAACAAATGCATTTCAGTATTAATCCTTTAAATAAGCAGTACAAGTCGTCAGAATTTTAGATATATATAAACAAGGTCAACATCTGGATTGAGTTACAAGCAGCAAATCACATTATTTAGAGTAACTAGGGAAAGAAGCTTAGATGCCATGGCAGACTCTGGCAAAGGAGGTTGGAATGCAGCTTTTTTCATCATGTGTAAAATCTCTTACTTATATCTAATTTTGTAACATATACAAGTAGAGTTTGTTGTTAATGTTCTGAAATCAAAACAATGTGTAGTTGTGGAGATGACCGAAAGATTTGCATTCTACGGTTTGGCAAGCAACCTGATGATGTTTCTAACAAAGGAATTGGGGCAATCAACAGCTACCGCGGCCAAGAACATCAATACATGGATAGGCATTTCTTGCATTTTCCCCATTTTAGGAGCCTTCTTAGCAGATTCAATCATAGGCCGCTTCAAAACTGTTCTCTTCTCCTCGTTTGTCTATGTCATGGTTTGTGTCCTAACCATTAATATATATATATAAA
>KE150562.1:31900-45998 GCA_000411095.1 Aethionema arabicum
ACCAATTTCCACTCAACAATTTGTTTTTTCTTTTACTCAAACCAATGGAATTCTGACACGTAAGGTAGCTTAAAATTTTTTTAAAAACCTTCCCTAAGCATCGATGTTTAGATAATTACCGTATTTTGATTTATTTTTTTATTTTAAATACCTAAACACCTCTCTAAACACTCCATAAACACCTCCAATGGAGGTGGTCTTACGTGTATATATATATATTTAAGCTACGTAAGATTATATGTATTTTGGTGTTAGTGATAAAAATAGATTTAAGAAACTAAAATGTTGGGTTGATAAATAAATCCTTATATATTTTTGTTGGTTTACAAGTTAAAATGGCAAATTCTTTTCTCTAATTTTCGTATATGTGAAAGTTTTCCATTGCAAAATGAGTTCTCCTAAACAATGTTTAATATTTTATTGTTGAAGAAGTCAAAGGTTAACAAAAAAATACTTTATATTTACACTAAAAGGGCTTTGTTGACACCACAATTCACTTTAAATTTGTTCAATAATGCTAAAAATCATGTTGCAATATTGTGGATTAAAAAAATACACTACGCCGGTTACCAAAAAACCAACACTCTAAGGTGAATCCAAAATTATTTTTAATTAGTTTTTTATTACTAAATTGTTTTTTAAAATTTCATGACATGCAGCATATTAAAAATTCATGTTGTAATATCAAATGTTATGTGATAAAAAAAGTGTTGCTAAATTCATGGGTAAAATAAATATATTTGTTAAATTTTTTGAGACGAATTGAACATTTTTCCATAAATGTTTGTATATTTGCATTATTTCCGTTTTTAAATGGAGGATTTAAAAATAAACAATATAAGAATGTATCTTTAAAATATATAATTTTTTCATCATTTTTGAAAAATACACAAATATTTGTATGAGTATGAGAAAAAAATCTTTAGTTCCAAAAATAATTATTTCTAAACTAACTATGAATCAGTAAAAAGAAAGTAAAGTTATAGAGATATTTTTGTCATTTCTTCTAAGTCAGAGTATAAATTTGAAAATTAGTAATCTGTTAAAAATATTTTTCACATTTTTTGTATTTCATGCATTTTTTTTTACTAATCGAGATTTAATGAAGTATTTTGAAAGTAAACAAAGTCTTAGTCAAATCAAAGAAATTTTGTATCAAATTCCATGCCCTTATCTCTGACACAACAACCATCTTATCAACCATTTAGTTTATGCAAATGATTTTGCATCGTTCTAAGATTTTTTACGAACCCTATTCAAATTTATTCACTTAACTCAAGTTAAATAGAAAATAAAATATCAAAGTTGTTAATTGAAAAACTTTTATAGGCTTATAAATTGTTGTAAAACATCTTTTTTTATGTTCATCTTCTCAAGTCGGTGTATTAGTCTATACTTGGACACTCATAATATTATCATCTTTCTTAAGTTGTGGTGTTTCTTTCCATGTAACTTCTTTTGCGAGCAAGTCTTTCTATTGAACTAAGTCAACCCATGATAAAGTCAAAAGATGGGGTCTCGGCATACGATAAGGAAATACATGGAAAAGATTGCCCGGTTAAACAGAAAACAGTGTCGCAAAAATGTCACGTTAAAGAAATAAATCGAAGATATTACCCGATTAAACAGAAGATCGTGTCGCGAAAGTGTCACGAAAACCAAACTTCATTAGAAACAAGAGTTTTTACTTAGAGCATCTTCAACACAAACATCAAATTTGAGGTTTTCAGAAACGTCAGATTTGAGGTTTAGAGATGTTTTGTCCAATGTTAAATTCTCAAATTTATTTTAAAAATATATATATTTATAATATTGTCCTTATTCTAAAGCAAAATTGAACATACATTGTAAAATAACTACAAGTATAATAAAAACTTAATTAGTGGAAATCATTTTTGTAATGATCCACTAATGTATTTTGAAGTGATAAATGAGTTTCTTTTGTTCTTTTATCTCTAGATTACAAGCTAAACATTCGTTACAAAAATAAATAAATGGAGCAAAATAATAGAAGAAAAAAATTAACCAAATTATTTGTAACATATAAACTATAAAGAGTAAAATGCTTTTTTTTTTTTTATGAGTTTTCACTTTTTGAAACCTCAAAAATAAAGTTTTAATTTTATGAATTAGACACGTTCTTAAAGTTATTTAATTTATGGAATACAAAACAACAAGACGAAGTGTAGCCGAAATCCTAAAGTTTATTGATTTTTAGTATACTAGACGATAAGGATCTTCTCTAGATTCAATAGCTCAAAAAAACTTTGAATCTATAAGCTGAGAAAACAACTCTAAAACTCTTAAAATTTAATCATTCTATCTTTTACAGAGCAATCTCATCCCATATTAAGGGAGCAAACTCTTAAAAATAAAATCAAATCCAAACAATTCATGAATAAAATATCAACCTAAAAATGGGGGAAAATAAAATTATAAAAATCTTTAAAAAAAACTAATAGAATAGAAAAATGCACTGCATCATAAGACTTTTCAAAAGGTCTAAGAATGAGAGTACATATGAGTACGGCGGTCGTACTACATACGTATACACGTTTAAGACATGTTGCAAGCTTGCATCCTAGGTTAAGGTAACCAACAAAAAAGTGTTGACATTTGGTTGAATTTACTTTTATCAATAGGTATCAAATTATAACCAAATTATATAGGATATTTTATAAAAAAAATTGTGAAAACATCACAATGTTTTTAAATAATTTAAATGTCTAATTGGTTAAAAAAAATAGTGTAAGTTCTTTTCTATAAATAAAAAATAATTTATTTGCACATTAATTTTTTTTAAGTTACAATGATTTGACAAAACATATAGTAAAATAATTAAAAAATACCATAACTTAGACCTTGATTGGGAATGCTTTTAGTGGAGCTTAAAGATCTTTAAAATCCAATCACGCTTGACTGGCATAGCTTAAAGTCGAGTTAAGAGGGCACCTAAAAGCTTGTCACCTCTAAGCTTATTGGTTGGAGCTACATCTCTACCAAAAGTCTTCTCAATCGACTCCTAATATGAAAAAAAAACATTATGAAAAACAAAATATGCAATGATAAGTGCTCAAATTCACATGTGATTTTAATATTTAATCATCTTTAGCAATTATAAATTTTGTATATATTTGTTCTAATCTTGGAAATATATAGAAAATATTTGGATTTAGATATCATTATAATTACATTATTTTATTGTAATTTTTTATTATGTTTAGAAAAAATTGTTTTGTGCTTTATAATTTAAAATAAAAAAAAACCCTTTTGTCGTATGGATCACAAGTCGATCTCTTTAGGTGATATACAAATTAAATGTAAAATTTTGCTGCTTGATGGACTTAAACATGGGAGTAAATCAGAAGGTAGCAGTTACCAAACGGTACCGATAGTTCAAAAACTAAAAAAATGAACTTTTATTTTTAATATTTTGACCGTAATAAAACCCAATTTAGTCAATTAAGAAACCGTTTTTTTTTCAGCAAGGACCCGTTTTAAAACAAGAAACAAAGACATTAAATTTTAAAAAAATATTTATATTATTAAAAATGTGATAGGTGAATAATTAATTATAATTTTGTTGTAAAGCTTCTACAACCTTAAAAGTTACCCTAATCGATTCAATCTAAAGACAGTCACTTATAAGACCAAATATGAAACTATTAAGAATGGAAAGTTAAGCCGATCCACCGCATATTTCATAGGCAGTGGGCATACCGTAGTGGGAAGACAAAAGAGAAACTATATTTTTTTTTGTAGACTATCGATAAATATATTTCTATTGAAAGATATATATCTCTTCCTAAAAGATATATTATTTGTGAAGAAATGTAATATCATCAATTTGAATCTAAAAATTACGATTGTCTTTTTTACAAAATGCTGATCTCATATAAATATATGAATAATTAAAATATAAAAATAAAAGATACGAATAAATTAAATAAATATTTTATTATTTATTTCAGATAGTATTTATTTTGCGAGAATCTTACCGCTAGAATTGGAAAAGGAAAATCTATAAAAGAGAGGAGGAGGAGAGAAAAACTTTTCTTCTTTCTATTATATATGTAAAAGTGTATGTCGAAAGTGTGAAATGTAAAGTTACATATGTTTGTTTATATATAAAATTATAAAGAAACATAAATCATGACGGTAGGTTCACTGTAATTAATATTTGTATAAAATTATACGTCTTCAGAAGACTTTTTGAACACTCTTCCTTGGAGACCAGTGTCACTGATATGTTTGTGATGTTAATCCTTGGTTGCCTCGTTAAAATTCTGCTTCGGAAAACCCAGTGGAAAAACACCGTAGTGAGGGAAAAAGAGTGCAACAACATTAGCTCCCCCTCGATTGAACATATAGTCTTCTATAGTTCTCGTATATGACGCATTCCAATATTATAGACATGCTTTATGAATATTGAGGTGGGCAGTGACTTGGTGAAGAGATCTGCAGCGTTATCGCATGACGGAACATATTTCACTTCAATTATTTTGTTTTTCTCGAGCTCTGGATATAAGAGAAAAAGTTAGGTGGTATATGTTTGGTTCTGTTGCTCTTGATCTATCCTTCTTTTGTTTGGGCGACACATGCGGCGTTATCTTCGTAAATAATAGTTGGTAATGTATTATCTTGTATTCCACTGCTCGATTTGATGTGTTGACTTATTGATCGGAGCCATACACATTCTATGCTCGCTTCATAAAGGGCAATGAGTTCAGCGTGGTTTGTAGAAGTCACAACAAGTGTTTGCTTCTGATAACGTCAAGATATTGCAGAACCTCCTATCGTGAATACATATCCCGTTTGTGATCGGGCTTTATGCGGATCTGATTGGTATCCTGCATTTGCAAATCCAACCATTTGACCTTGTGAGTCTTTAGGGTAGAATAACCATAATTCAATCGTCCCTTAGAGATAACGAAAAACATGCTTAATCCCGTTCCAATGTCTTTGTGTGGGAGATGAACTGAATCTTCCCAATAATTAAGTTCACGACAAATGATATGCCAGGTCTAGTATAATTCGCGAGATACATGAGAGCTCCGATTGCACTTAGATATAGTACTTCAGGACCAAGTATCTTCTCATTTTCCTCATTTGGTCGGAACGGATCATTATCAACGTTAAGTGATCTCACGACCATTGGAGTACTCAAAGGATTTGCTTTATCCATATTAAAGTGTTTTAACACTTTTTAGTATATGTGCATTGATGAACAAATATTCCATTTTGGAAATGTTCAATATGAAGGCCGAGACAATACTTTGTCTGTCCGAGATCTTTCATCTCAAATTTTCCTTTTAGGTAATTTGATGCATTTTGTGTTTCTTCTTGAGTTCCAACTATGTTTAGATCATCAACATATACTGCGATAATCACAAACCCAGATATTGTTTTCTTAATGAAAACACATGGGCATAAAAGATTATTCACATATCATTCCTTCAGTAAATATTCGCTTAGGCGATTACACCACATGCGTCCAGATTGTTTTAACTCATATAAAGATCTTTCCAATTTCACTGTACATAGTTCTATGGGTTTGGAACTTAATGCTTCAGGCATTTTGAGTCCTTCAGGGATTTTCATATAGATGTCAGTATCTAATGATCCGTACAAATATGTTGTAACAACATCCATGAGGCGCATCTCACGGTTATTGTCAGCCGCTAGACTCATCAGGAATCTAAACGTTATTGCATCCATCACAGGAGAATATGTTTCCTCATAATCGATACCATGTCTTTGGGAAAAACCCTGAGCTACAAGACGAGCTTTGTGTCGAGTGATTTCATTTTTCTCATTTCTTTTACGAACAAAAACCCATTTATAACCAACGGGTTTCACATCTTCTGGTGTGAGTACAATAGGTCTGAATACATTACGCTTATTAAGTGAATCAAACTCAACTTGAATAACATCTTTCAATTTTGTCCAGTCATGTCTATTTTTACATTCGGACAATGACTTTGGTTATGGATCTTCCTTTTCTACACATATTTCCTCATAATTCATAAATAACGTATGAGAAAACATCATCAATTTCATCTATTTTACTTTGATTCCACATTTTCTCGTTATGGATGTAGTTAATGAAAATTACATGATATTCATCATTCTCTAGAGATGTTTCTTCGGGAACATTCTCTTGAGTCGTTTCTTCACGGACGTTTTCTTTCACATCAAGAGTATTATGCTTTTCAATTTCTTTTCGCTTTCTTGGATTTTTATCTTTAGCACCAACGGATCTACCACGCTTTAGGCGTGCTTTAGACTCTCGTGTATCGGCAGCTGGTCCCCGTTGTTTTGGGAGTGTTTGCAGCCGGTATATGTGACTTAGTTACTGTTTTAGTATTTGCAAAAGCATCAGGTAATTGATTTGCAATACTCTGTAAATGTGTTATACGTCGAACGTCAAGTTCTGACTGTTTTGTAGGAGGATCCAGGTATAACAGTGATGGTACAAACCATGTGATGTTCTTCGCTGCTTGTTTGATTTATCCCCCTAGAACTGGGAATTTTTTTTCGTCAAAATGATAGTCCGCGAAGCGTGCCGTAAAGACATGAGTTGTTTGCGGTTCTAAGTATCTTATAATCGTTGGAGAGTCACAACCAATATATATTCTCAACCTTCTTTGTGGTCCCATCTTTGTACGTTGTGGTGGTGTTACAGGCACATAAACCGCACAACCAAAGATTTTTAAATGAGAAATATTTAGCTCTCTACCAAACGCTAACTGTAATGGGGAGTATTTATGATATGCACTAGATCGCACTCTAATGGGTGTTTCTGCATGCGATATGGCATGTCCCCATACAAATATTGGGAATTTTAATCTCATGATTAAAGACCTTGCAATAAGTTGCAGACGTTTA
Source organism: Aethionema arabicum (assembly GCA_000411095.1). Lineage (NCBI taxonomy): Eukaryota > Viridiplantae > Streptophyta > Magnoliopsida > Brassicales > Brassicaceae > Aethionema > Aethionema arabicum. The sequence continues at coordinate 38,789 of KE150562.1, forward strand.
ATTAATGATTCTGCCAAGCCATTTTGTGTATGAACATGAGCTACCGGATGTTCAACATCTATTCCCGCTACCATACAATAGTCATTGAATGATTTGGGATGTGAATTCACCAGCGTTGTCTAGTCTAACTCTCTTAATCGGATGATCAGAGAATTGAATACTTTCTACGTACGATCATGAACTAATATCCTATTCTTCAATACTAATAAACTCACCTTCATCTAAATTTTGTTGATTTTCATTGTGTTGTTTATTTTGAAAATCAGAATCATCGATATTTGATTTGTGTATAAAATTAGGAAGAGTCATTGTTGCTACCACAATTTTTCGCATTGTTGAAATGTTAATTATATCTTGTTTCATCTTTTACCACTCACCATTTTACTTTCCATAATCCAAATTTTCTTTCAATGGTAGATCAAAGGGATGAATGACAACGATTAAACATCTCAATATGGTTTCATTCTCGTTGTTGATTGAGAAAACGATTAGGATGATATTGATCTCCTCTATATGGACATAGAATTCCATGGCCTAAAACATATCCTGAATCTCCAAAATTATAATTACATCGGGTGGATGATGAAAATTAAGATCTCCTTCGAGGACAAGAGACAACACTTTTACACCATGTGCAGATCAAAGAATCCCAACATAGGTATATGTAAATTTCATATCTATATCGCATATTGTCAGGATTTTCATCGCCGAAAAACCATGATAGACCCATGTAGTCCATAAATTGCACCAGCAAATCCTCTAAAATAAAGCCAATAATGTTTATCAATTGCTAATTGTGGATGCACTTGGGTAAACATTGTTTGATTTGGTTTGAACATGTCAATTTCCATCAATACCACGATATTAAGTGTTTCATGAAATTTTCTTGAAATTCTCTATGACGAATGCCCAAATGTACGCATTTGCAGTGCATATATGTAGAAACTTAGAGCATCTCCAATGTATAACTCTATTTTTTACTCTATTATAAAGTAATCTCTATTATAGAGTTACTCTATAATAGAGTTGCTCCAATGTATCACTCTATTTTAATTATATATTTTTTATTTATTTAATTATTAATTATTAAATTGTTTTTAAAAATTACAAATAATACCTATATATTTATCTTAGACAATTATACCCTAAAATTATTAATTTTTAATGATATCGATGGATCTGAAATCGGTTTGCCACGATATTAAATTTTAATTATGGATTTTGAGTTTTAATTATGAATTTTTTAGTTTATTATGTTTTTTTCTGTCTTGTTTATTGTGTTTGAATATTAATTTTTAAAGTTTTAATTATGAAAAGTTTAATATATTTTATTTAAATTAATGGTATTGATTAATTTTTTAATTAGTTATAACTACATATTTGCTAAAAATTTGACAACATATAATTTTTTTTAATATTGCTAGTTTGAATTAATTTAATATTTAGTAATAATCTAATAAATTTTAGATATAAAATGTGAAAAATGTCAAATTTAAAGGACTATTATGTGAATAAAAAGTGTCACTTTAAAATAGAGTAAAAAAATAAAGTTACTCTATGTATAGAGTAACTCTATTTTTTACTGTATTTTAGAGTGAAAAATAGAGTTCCATTGGAGTGAAATTTTATTCTATAATAGAGTTTCACTCTATTATAGAGTCCCATTGGAGATGGTCTTAGCCACACTTACCTTAACACTTATGTTTTGTGTGTCGTACAACACATTGACTTTCAATATCTTTACACAATTTTATAAAGATCGTTGGCCACACTCTTAATATGTTATGGCATCGTTGTGGATGCCCTATTAATTATATTATAAAAATAATGCCGTCCACGATATGCGTCTGAACATAAATACTTAAAACTTAAAAGAGAAAAACAAATACCTTTTGTAAAAATCTTATTCTTCCGACTTTTCTTGTTTTAGTCACTTGATGAAGAGATGTTTAGGTTTTTTCTTTTACTTTTTTTTCACTAAATCGTTGATATGATGACAAATAAAAGAGTTTATATAAAGAATTTTTATCCAAATTAAAATAAATAATATAAAATTTGATTTTATTGTGAAATATATTTTTCAAATTTTGGAATACAAAATTTCAAAATAATTTAAAAAATAGTTCACATTTTTTGAATATTTTTATTTATTTAAAAGTTATATTTTTGTGTATAATTGATCTTATCGTTTTTCTTATCTGATCATCTTATCGTTAATCTTTTATTTTCATTTTTGTTTTGTTTTGGACCATGTAGTAAAAAAAAATTAAATAAGAATGACACAAAAGAAAAGAAAAAACTCTGAAAACCTAAAATAATGATTTGTATCCGAAGTAAAAATAATGACCATATTAAATTTTAGTTAAATAAATCCATTCCCTAAAACTACTCTTGATTTTTAAGAAAAACTCTCTATTTTAGAATAATATTTTTTCGTTAATTTAGAACAATATTTAAGTTTTTAGATTTTGAATGATAAAAATTCAAAATAGAATTATAACTAATTATAATATAAATAAACTTTTAAATAAATACTGGTCCAAAAATATTTTTTCATAAGGATTTGTTTTCTCTAATAGTATATACGCAATTTTTATAAAATAAAGATTTATTTTCGATCTCAAATAATATATATACCATTTATTTTTATACTATTTTTATTATTTAATATTTAAATATTTTATTTAATATTTTTATATTATATTTTGTAAGTTTATCTTAAATCCCAAAAAATACAATATAATTTCTATGTATATATTTAAGTTTTTAGATCTAAAATTTTAAAAATATCTATAGAACCTCAAATAATATTAAAATATAAATCATTAAAATTATTATAAAGTTTAAACAACATCCCACTAATTTTTCAGCCACCTATATTTGAATTCAAAATATATTTTATTTAAAACTTCTCAATAAACGAACGTAAATTTAAAGTTATTTAAGTATACACAAAATATATAATTATAATTATACTATATAGTTTTATCGTATTTTAAATAGGCTTTTAAATAATCCTGTGTATAATCAAACACTTTTATTTAGTTAAAGTCCAATATAAATGTACATTGACCCATCTACTCTTGTATTTCTTTCTCAGCACACATTTAAGAAGATGAACAACCAAGATGGACACGTCATACTCATACTACCATGGCAAGAAGTTCAAACGTTAAAAGTAACGTGTTAGATTCTCAACAACGAAGCATTTTTCAATGGGAGAGAATGCACTTTACGACCAATAAGCCTATATCATAGAAACTTTATCTTTCTCCCTTCATTGAAACATCACTCGACGAGGATAAGGAAAACAGTAATAGCAGGTTGCTATCATGGATCCTCTTCCTTCTTCCAACTCGACTTTACAGTTTACTCGAGTAAGCTCTCAAGTCTCAACTCAAACTTGATTTGTTTTTGTTTGGTATTTCTTCTCCAAAAATCTAATTTAATTTCTCTGAAAATTTTATTTAATTTGTTTTTGTTTGTTATTTTAAAAGAATGATTCTCAACATACATGTCGACGTCCAAATCCAGAGTAGGAGACGCAAGTGTTGGAAACTGTGAAGAGGTATTGTCTTTAACTCCTCTGCCTTGCTCTAGTTGATGTGTTTAATTAGCTTCGTTTTTTTAGCTTCAATTCTGATGCTTAATTGAATCTGTGTTTAATTTCATCTAGTTTACTCAATTGGTTGACAAAAAGAGGAAACTACAACAATATCAAGAATCAGCTTGTTGAGACAATTATAAGATGTCCCTCTACCTTTGTTTTGAAGGTTTTCTCTCGCATTTTCTACTTATCTCAAACATAAGTTTCTGCTACTTCCTCTAACGCTTAGTATATGGTCGTGTAGTCTCTAGCCTCTTGCGTTTTCGATATGGCAATGGAGGACAATGCCTATATCGGACTTGCTCGTTTATGCTCAGAGCTTTTTGACGAGATTCCCGCTTTCCAATCCGACGAATCTTGTGAAAAACTTATCACTTTTGAGAGAATGTTTCTAAGTAAATGTCGAATGGAGCTCGGAATTGCATCATCTGTAACATATAGACTATATGTTGAGGGATCAATTTGTGGGAGATTCATTAAGATTGTAAGGCTTTTGATTGAAATAAACAATTATTGGATGGTAAATGAAGAAACCTCGCAAAGTATAATCCAGGTTTGGCCTTCATCTTTCGTTCCTCTATCGATTTTACTAATTAAACAATTAAAATGTAGATAACAGCAAAGGGGGTTCACTTTCGTTTATGTAATGTAGATGCTTAAGGATCCCATTTTCTCAATCCCACATGAGAAGAATTTTAACGCCATGGAAATTTTTCTCTCCTCTACTTGGAAACTAGATGCGGTTCAGTTTTATAATAGAAGTCTCCACGCTTTCCATAGAATTCTTGAAACTTCAGAGGTATTTCTTCAACCATAAGCATTTGTTTGAAACGTTCCTTGTTTCCTATATCTTGTTTTTAACTTTTGTAGGAAAAAAATGGTGATAATCTATATGCAACTCTTGAAAAAGCCTTAGAGGAGCTTATGTTATCACAAACGGAAACATGCGAGGAGCGTTTGAAACGATTTGCAGCTGAAAAAGAAACAGAAAAGTATGTCCACAAGGTAACATTAAAAACTAGTGAAAGTGAGGAAGAATGTGTTTTATTTCTGTGTGTTTCTATAGGATCTTGATCATAATCTCTCTTTATTGATGAATATATATATATAAACACAATACAATCTTACATTTTATATAAACAAAAATACAAGCTTTACAGGTTTTGGAGTTGGAGATGAAATATAATGATGAGCTAAAACTTCGTAAAGAAACAGAAGATGCACTAGTTAGGAAAAATGAGGAAATCGATGTGTTGAACCGGATTCTTGATTCTCACAAGGAAGAACGGGATACCATACGATTACAAGCTGAAGCTTTGGAGCGATGGCATGAGGATGAGCTGAGGCTTAGGAAAGAAACAGAAGTTACGGTTGCTATAGAGGGTGAAATTATAGAGAAGGTGAGAGTTCATGATGGAGCTACACCAGACCAGACAACGGCAATGGAGTAAAGGAGGTCAAAGCGAGCAAGAGTCCCAAACCGAAAGTATAATGGAGTCGGTTATAAGTCTTAAATTGGTTTATTCGTTTGTTGACTAATTGTTTCGAAACCACTCTGCATTTCTTTCACTTCAGTGTTTGTTAGGAGATCACTTCTCCATAATCTGTTTCTCTTTGTTTATATTTAATGCAATGAAAATCCCTGTCTTCTTTATTTCTGTATCTGTTTTATTGCTCTAAATCATTTCTTTCACTTATGATAATGATGTTGTTGAGGATGGATTGATGTAGGAAGCAGAAGCTATAAGGAGATGGTTTAACATCGGCTACAAGACATCGCCGTTGACAAATCTGAAGCTTTCTAATCGCACCCTTGTCCCCAAGCGTGCTCTAAATTTTAAATTTATTAAAAAGTAATTATAAATAATCTTAAATTATTGAGAAATTTTCTAAAATTCTACTAAATAATTAAACTCGAATTAATTAAAAAATAGTTTTTAACAATTGATTATAATAACTAATATGAATTTATAAGCAATAATGGTGAAAACAATCTGAAGTTTTTTAATTATTTTTGTACAATCTAATTTTTTAACTTTCTTAATATAATTTAAATTATTTTGTAATATGGCAATTTTTTTAAAATTTACTTTTTAGTGCTGTTCTAGAATTTCATAGTAATCATTAATTACATTTTGTTGAAAATTTTAAAATTTTGTTAGTTTTTTAAAATAATTTAAGGGTATTAAATTATATATTTACATTAATTATAATTAAATTTTTAATAATCTAGTTTCTTAAAATTAAATTTTGATCATTTTTATAATTTAAGGTTATTAAATTATAAACAAAATTTTATTTTTATCTAAAAATGTTAAATTATATTAAATAAAAAAAGTTATCGAAAATCGCGGAGTCGAGTTTCCTTTCATATCATCTGATGGTCATTTAGAAGTTTTTCTCTTTCGGTTTTGATGTTCATTCCAGACTGTGTTTAGATGTTTTCTTTGTATCACATATTGTTGCGTTTTAGTTTTATTTGTTCTTGAAGTTGTTATCGATTTTACGATTTTGGTTTGTGGAAACGTATTAAATATCACTATATATAGATATCACAATTGTAAATTAAGATTAACTTAAAATTAATCAAAATCTAAATTATCAAAGTTTCTCCTTTCTCTCTCTTATTTTCTATTGTCGTCTTATCTCTTCATCAACTTCTTTGTTTTCTCATCTCTTTTTCCATGGAATCCATGGATTTAACAAAAAGTTAATTGAGTACTCACATTCTACTTACATCATTTAATTATTAAACATTTACAATGAAAAAGAAAATGATGAAATAATTTCTTCACATAATATTGCCCATTCATTTAGTTAATTTTAAACAGCAAACCTAATTTGTACGATATAAAACTAATAGCGAAATGACTTTCAAATTTATTCTACTTCCTAACATTTATTAAACATGTTTACCGGGTGTGCCCCAAAAACTGCTTGTATTCAAAGAAACATCTAGAACAAGTGGATGTAACGTGTGATTTTCTCAAACATTAAAATGACCATGGTTCGGATCTTAGATCAAATTGAGCTATATTGACTAACGGTTGAAATGCGGAAAATATGGATGGTGATAGCTCCAAGCTAGTTAAAACTTCAGCTTCCAAACAAGATAGAAACAGTCGGACCAGTTATTGGTCTGCTTAGTTAACTAAATTTAAAGCAATATTTGGGTGCAACTCAAGTGTTCCTATTGAGATGTCATCATAAGTTTGGCGTTTTAAGTAGGTCTGGGTATTTGGGTTTCGGTTCGGTTTCAGTTTGGTATTTTTGTTTTTTTTGTTTTTGGGTTCCATGACTATAGGATATGATAGGATATTTATCGATTTTGGGTTGGTTCGGTTTTGGCTCCAGTTCGGTTCCTGTACAGATACTTAATAAGAAGATCCAAAAAATATCCAAAAAACCGAAAAATTATCCAAAAAACAAAAAAAGAATACCCAAAAAACCGAAAAAATATCCAAAAAAGAGTATGGTTACTTTCAGACTAAGCTGCATGGAAGTGGAAACATAAACGTTTGAAGCGTAGAAACGATTCTTTTTCAAAATTTTAGGAAGCGGATACGTGTTGGAATCGTAATATATATATATATATATATATAA
>KE150562.1:73066-94635 GCA_000411095.1 Aethionema arabicum
TACTACTACGACACCCCTTGTGGTCGGGTAGTGTAGAATGTTATAAATTTTAAAGTTAATCATGTCCCCCAAGAACAAACAACCTTCTGACGNGACCAAGTATCGCATGATCCGAGAATCCTAAGTTTAACGTTTTAGATTTATTGTTTTACGTCGTTTTAATTTTCGCTCTTGTTCGCTGCCCATCTTCAATTCGTTGCATCCTAGATTAGGTTTAAATTCGAAAGTTGCATGCTCAGTTCGCCTCCCATGGATCGACCCTTTACTTACTGCAACACCCCTTGTGGTCGGGTAGAGTAGAGGTTTACAAATTTTAAAATTAGTTTACCACTCAGCACACATAGTAACCTCGAGCGATAGACCAACAAGTCATTTGTCTTTGCATGTGCATGATTTCTAATGGTATGATTTGTTACTAGTGATTTCATTGAGTCTTCCTAGACTTACCCCTAGTGGATTCAATCTTTGGAGGAAGGGAATAGGTCAGATTAAGCATTTGGATTCCGAGCTCGGATAAGTTGAATATTGTCAGAGATCGAATGTGGGTATTGTCTATAATAGAATGCCTAATTATTGTGGTTATAATGGTTTGCCACTCTTATTTTGTTGCACAATGAAGCCTTTAGTATTCATGGATGGTGGTTGATTGAATGAAAGCATTTATGAATGAGTTAGCAAATGTGAGGACTTATTTGGATGTTGATATATTGTTGTCTCGAAGAATTTGTCTAAGAATATGGATGCACGGCGTATTCTGTTGTGATTCAATTTGTATGAACAATGCATCTTTCGTATCTCGTGGGAAACTCATCCATAACATGATTTTGAATTTTGTATGTCATTTAATAATGAAGCGTGCTACATCTGTGTTTCCAATTTGTTGTCTTGTGATCTGTATTGGATCTGTATGTTCTAGTAGATTTGTGGATCTTCAAGACTTCGTTGAAATTTATAAAAACAAATGTGAGAAACAATGTCTTGCAACTCTAATCAGATTCAAAAGTCTTCCGGATCTTGTCGAATTAAGCGAATCGAAGAGAATTTGAGCAGAAAACGTAAAGAACACAAGAAAGTTAACAAGTTCCAGATTCAGAATGATTCTCTACACCTCGACCAGAATTAACCAGCAATTCACTAAGCATTGTACTCAATTACAAAGTTTTCAACAACAAAGAAGAAGCTATGATCGAGAAAGGTATTTATAGGAAGAAGAAGAAGATGATCGAGACTTGATCATCTTTCAACGACTCTGTTTTTCAGTTGTAACAGAATTCATTCTGTTGGCAACAACAGACCCTCCTTTTGTGATAGAGTGTTTCACCTGTACACTAAGTACTGAAATCTTCCCTTCTAATCAGTGTGTTTCACTTCTTCTTTGAACCTTGTATCCGGTTTAAGTTTGAATTAAACAAACAAAACTCCTCCTTAATTCAAACTGTATTTTGCTTGTAGTGAATTCCTCTAGTTTCTTGACTTTCTTCTTGCCTTATATCAGTTTTAAAACCTGAAGTGCAGCCTTGAACTTCAGTATAGGAACAACCTTAGTTAAGATGACAGCTGGATTATGTTCTGTTGGAATTTTCTGTACCTCTATTTCACCGGATGAAATCACATCTCTGATGAAGTGATACTCCACATCAATGTGCTTGGTTCTCTCATGGTGTACTGAATTTTTGGATAAACAAATAGCACTCTGAGAGTCACACCAGACTGTCACCTTTTCTTGAACAAAACCCATCTCTGACAGCAACCCTTTGAGCCACAATCCTTCTTTGACAGTTTCAATCAAAGCTATCTACTCAGCTTCAGTGGTAGATAGAGCTACCACTTGTTGTAGACCTGATTTCCAACAGATTGTATTATCACCAAGCTTGAACACATAACCTGAGATTGATCTTCGTTTATCCAAATTTGCTGCAAAATCAGCATCACAGAATCCTTCTAACTTGAAGTTTAAACCTTGAGTAAACGTCAAAGATAATCCAGCTACTCCTTTTATGTATCTAAGAAGCCATTTTACAGCTTCCCAATGTGAATTCCCTGGCTTTTCCATAAACATGCTAACCAATCCAATTCCATAAGCCAAATCTGGTCTATACCCAACCATGGAATACATGATACTGCATACGGCACTTGCATAGGGTACTGCATCAGTGTCAATAGTTTCACACTCATCTTGAAGTGGTGCCAATTTAAAATAAGCTCCTATAGGTGTACTAACCACACTTGCATCAGACATCCTGGAACTTCTTACAACTCTTTGTAAATACTCACTTTGAGACAGCTTTAAAGTCTTTTAAACTTTGTCTCTAATGATGTCCATGCCCAGTATTCTTCTTGCAGCACCTAAATCCTTCATTTCAAACTCTGAGCTCAGTTGATCTTTTAATATTTTGATCTCACTCATACTTTCAGCTGCTTAGTATATCATCTACATACAGTAGTATATATACATATGCATCCTTGTTCACTGATTTTGTGTAAACACAGTGATCGAACCTGCTTCTGCAAAATCCTTTTCCTATTATGAAAATATCAAACCTCTTGTTCCATTGACGTGGAGATTGCTTCAGTCAATATAGTGATCTCTTAAGTAAGCAGACTTTCTCAACATTCTCAGATTCAAAGCCTTGTGGTTGAGACATATAGATGTCCTCTTCAAGATTTCCATGAAGAAATGTTGTTTTAACTTCTATTTGCTCCAATTCCAAGTCCCTGATTGTAACCAGAGACAGTAAAATCCTTATTGAGGTGTGTTTGACTACTGGTGAAAATACCTCTTGGTAATCAATTCCCTCTCTTTGAGCAAACTCTTTCGCAACTAGCCTTGCTTTGTATCTACCCTTCTCCACTCCGGGAATACATGGTTTTAACTTGTAAATCCACCTGCAACCAATAACTTTCCTATTCTCTCGTAGACTTACAAGTTCCCATGTCTTATTTTTGATAAGAGATGTCATTTCTTCCTGCATTGCCAATTACCAAGCCTTCCACTCCCTTGATGATTTGGCTTCTGCAAAATCTTTTGGTTCCTCTAGATAATGTAACTCAGAGACATTTAATGCAAATGCAATACCTGATTCTTCAGTAAACCGTCTTGGAGGATTGATGGTCCTTCTTACCCAGTCTCTAGTCGGCTCATAATCTTCCAAGTCTTGAGATTCACTCTCAGACTCTGGATTATCATCAATGTCTCCACCTGATACATATCCAGATCCAACTTCTATGTTTTCTCCTCCTAGAGGTAAATCTTCTGTACTTGTTTGTTTCCTTTTTTCAGTATAAGTTTTGAACTTATTACCTGAGCCATCAGTAGAAGCCACCTGATACAACTCCTTTTCTTGTTCTTTCTCTCTAGCTTTGTACATTGTGTCTTCCTTGAAGATCACATTTCTACTCATCACACATTGCTTCGGGTCTAACAGCCAGATTTTGTAACCTTTCACCCCTTGAGAGTAACCAATGAATACTCCCTTGATATCTTGGTTTGAGCTTTCCTTGATCAATATGTACATAAGCTATTGATCCAAATGTTCTCATGTGTTTATATCCGGGTGTTCTGTTCAACCATATTGCTTTTGGTATTTTATCATCAATAGCAGAGCAATGACTCCTGTTAATTGCATAAGCTGCAGTAGTTGCTGCTTCAACCCAAAACCTTTCCTCTAACCCTGATTGATTCAACATACACCTAACCTTTTCCATTATAGTTTTGTTCATCTTTTCAGCAACCCCATTATGCTGTGGTGTGTAAGTACATGTGCGGTGTCTTTCAATCCCATGATCCTTACAGAACTGATCAAACTCATTGTTGCATAATTCAAGTCCATTGTCAGTTCTTAAGCATTTCACCTTCTTATTAACCTGAGTTTCCACCAGAATCTTCCATTCACAAGACTTGCTAAATGCCTGATCCTTAGTCTTGATGAAATACAACCAAACCTTTCTTGAATAATCATCAACTATTGAAAGAAAGTATTGGTTCTTTGAGATTGACGGTTGCACATTTGGTGATCCCCATAGATCCATATGTATATATCCTAACACAGTTTTTGTATTGTGAGCACCAGTACCAAAACTTGCTTTCTTTGCCCTTCCCATAATACAATCTTCACAAAATGTCATTGATCCAACTTCCTTCTGTGTTAATATCCCTTTGGTGACCAGAAGTTTTAACTTTTGTTCTCCAATATGTCCTAAACGATAATGCCATAGCATATATGTTCCTTGGTGTTCAGCATTTTGAGCTTCACACATCTGAGTTTCACCATCCAGAATGTATAGCCCGTTCTGCAGTATTCCCTGAAGTGCCACTTTGTTATCCATGTAGAATGTTAACTTTCCATCTCCTCTAGTGTGAGTATATGCTAGACTATCTACAGTTCCTGTTGAGAGCAGATTTTGTCTAAGATTTGGCACATACCTCACATTGTTCAAGATCTTGATAGTTCCTCCATTAGTATTGAGTTTTATAGAACCAATACCCTGAGTCTCAACCCTGTGATCATCACCAAGAAGAATTTGTGTTGATCCAGTTTCACTGTAAGTATAGAACCAGCCTCTCCTTGATGTCATATGATAAGTACACCCTGAATCAATTACCCGTTGATCTTTAGGATCGGATTCTGTGACATTCAATGCATCCAAGACCTGCAATTCTTCTACAGTAACTGCTGCTACACCTTTTCCTTCAGCTTCCAGCTTCTTTTTCCTGGCATAGCACTCCTTCTTGGTGTGACCTTCCTTCTTGCAGAACCAGCACACAACCTTAGCACCAGACTGTGTCTTGTTCTTTGACTTATTTTGGAATCATCCTTACTTTCAGGTCGTCCTTTTGCAGCCACCAAACCAACTGCTTGGTTTCCTTTGTTCTCTGAGAATTCTTGTTCTCTTGACTTGGCTGAAGATATCACTTCCTCTAGAGTAATTGATTCCTTTCCATACTTCAATGTTGATTTACCAGATCAAACTTTAATGGAAGTGAACTTAGTAAAAGAACAACTTGTACTTCATCTAAGACTTCTATCCACAAAATATTCAAATCTGCAACTATCTTCAAGAATTCATCAATGTACTCATCAATAATCTTTGAGTCTTGCATCCTAAACGTGTAGAATTTCATCTGTTGATGTATACGATTAGGTGAAGTCTTAGAGAGATATAACATGTCCAATGTAATCCACATTGCTGCTGCTGTTTTACAGTTGACAATTTTCCTTAGTATCTGATCTCCAGCGTTCAAGATGATCAGATTCATTGCCTTCTCAGATTTCTATTGTTTCTCTGGATCCTTCCCTGTTCTTACTGGTGCTGCTGTTCCAGCTTCACCTTCTATTGCCGGCACAACTTCTGTAGACGGTGGAAGAGGATCATACTCCAATGTTTCATCAGTTAAGATCTGTCTCAATCCCAATACCCCAAGATAAGCCATCATACGAGCCTTCCACAACGAGAAATCACCTTTGCCATCGAATCTTTCAACTTCAATCTGTGTAATCGACATTGTAACCTAACCTTTCGCTCTGATACCACTTCTTGCAACTCTAATCGGATTCAAGAGTCCCCGGATCTTGTCGAATTAAGCGAATCAAAGAGAATTTGAGCAGAAAATGTAAAGAACACAAGAAAGTTAACGAGTTCAAGAATCGGAATGATTCTCTACATCTCGGCCAGAATTAACCAGCAATTCACTAAGCATTGTACTCAATTACAGAGTTTTCAACAACAGAGAAGAAGCTATGATCGAGAAAAGTATTTATAGGAAGAAGAAGAAGATGATGATCGAGACTTGATCATCTTTCAACGAATCTGTTTTTCAGCTGTAACAGAATTCTGTTAGCAACAGCAGACCCTCCTTTTGTGATAGAGTGTTTCACCTGTACACTAAGTACTGAAACCTTCCCTTCTAATCAGTGTGTTTCACTTCTTCTTTGAACCTTATATCCGGTTTAAGTTTGAATTAAACCAACACAATGCCAACATTCAAGGTTGGTTGGATTGTAGCAACGCAAGCGTGTTGGTATTCTCTATGTGGTATCAAGCAAAACAACTCTTGCAACTATATACAAGCAGTGGTGGAAGCAATTCGTTGTTAGGATGATCAATTGATTCATGTGAAAAAATTAATAACGTTAATTTTATTCAATATTTTAAATTACGCTCACATCCAAACATATTATTGACGCCTATACATTTTAATTTCACTACATCCCACTAATTATATTAACTATTAAAATAGTTCACAAATTCATCACAAATAACTTAAATATTAAAAATAATACTTGACTTCTTCCCCTCATTTTTTGTCTCTTCCAATCGTGGATTATTGTCATTAAAATCAAGTTCGCGTTAAAAGTTGAGGTGATAATTTATATGTTTTTCAGTTTGTTATTGAAGTAAGGTTCCATATTTTAATGTTATGTTTTTAATTTAATAATCAATACAAAAATAGTATACACTACAAGAATGAAAGGATGTAGCCGTCACACTTGCGGCGCGAATTGACCGCAAAAAACTTGGTTGTTGTGTAGCTACTAGCTACCGTTTAGCGGTTACCAAATGTAAACAAAATTTGAAAAACTTGTGGTTTAGGGGTTTGGTTGTTTAGGGGTTATGATATGGTAGAGTTTTTGGGTTTAGTGGTATAGAGGGGTTAATTTACGGTATATATAGCTTAGGGTTTAGAGATTTGTATAATGGATTAATTAGGGTATATGTACGAGGTTAAATTAGTGGTATATATATATAATATAGGGTGTAGGAGTTAGAGGTTAAATTAGGGAAGTAGTCCGGCCGCCGTTGAGATTTTTTTTTTGGCTGCCGACTTTGCGGTGTCCATCTTTTTGGGGTGCCGTGGCGGCTAAACACCAACTTTCTTGTAGTGATACTTACACATTGTTTCTTGTGTTTCGATGATTTTGATCCAAAATATGATATATGTTGTTGGTTCGTTTTATTTATGTAGGTAACATAAAATAAGGAGTGGTTATTGAAAAGAAAATATCCACCATCTACTTGGATGATTTACCATCTGATCGAGCTAAACGAAAAAAAAAACATTCAAAAATATCATCGTAATCAAAGAAATGAGTACAACACAAATATTTAACTAAAGAATCTTGTCAACTGCATGGTCATACTTTTATCCATATCCATTTAGATTCTAATAGTCTTTACAATTAAATATTCTACATGTGAAATTTGATTAACACAAAGTTGTGATTACTATTAAAGAAAAAAGAAGTTTGTAATCATATACATGAGGAAAGTGATGTGCTTCAAGTTGTGTTCTACCTAAAGAGAAATCTATTCATCTTTTCAAAATGGAAAATATGGTTTCTAACGCGGTAAAGATAAATTGTATAAAGCAGACCTGCTAATGTGACTGTTGAGAATGAGATCAAAGTCAATATCCAGAAATCCTGGAAAACGACGTACCAAATAATAAACTATATATTATATGAGTTTCTATTTAATGTTAGAAATAAGTAACAGTTGATATTTACCTTAGGATTCGATACAATGATACCCAATAGATATCCCATCAAATCTAGAGCCGACTGTAACGAGTTCTGTACACCTCCTACGGCAAATCGGTCGGATTCCGGAACCAGATCCTAAGAACAACATCATCGAATTCATCATTTTCAGAACTAAAATTTTGATAATTTGATCCAAAAGAGAACAATGGAGAATAAATGTACAATACAAAACTTTTACAAGGCGATTATATTATATCTTGTCTTTTACTATTAGACAAAAAAAATTAAAAGAAACAAAGAATTATGTTGATTTTTCATGTTTTCATAATGAAGTTTAAGCTCTCATTTTACAGGAAACCGAGAGAGATGTGATTATGTTTGTACATGATGATATTATTATCAAATCAACCACAATTATTCTACCAAATCAATAGAGAATTTGAACCTAACTCATTTTAGATTCACACATCTCAATTATGTAAAAATTGATTCCAATTACGATCATAACCAAACTGCTTCAAGACCGTAAAAACAGTTTACCTGCATTTGCTGAGTGACTGCAAGATCGAACATCCACAGGCCAAGCCGCGACCCAGCAACTCCTCCCATTAGCATATATGATGCTACCTTCTCCTTTTTAACCCAAATTGATCCAACGCAGACCAAAAGGAAGCTCCACTGCATCAACATTGATCACATTCTTGAATATTACACATTTGAATTGAGAATAAAACTAAAAAGTGTCAAATGAGCAATCATAAAAGACCTGAGACCATAAGGACCAGATGCCGGTTCTCAATGTAGATAACCGGGATTGCATAAGTGGATAGACAAGTGTAGCTGCGAGTCCAATGGTCGCGCTTATTCCCCTGCCTATACCGATGATATATGTCGGTATCCCTTGCCATTGCAATGTCGCTGTCATCAATGTTCCAAAGCTGAGGACAGTGAAGAACAAGAGAGCTAGAGCAACACCAGGGAGTACAACTTGTTGACTTAGATAAATTCTCCAAGCACCAACAAAAGAAGACCCTGAGATTCTATCTAGGATCTTCAAGCTTCCACTTCTTCTTTGAGGATTCTCTTCAGATAATTCATCTCCCTGAGATTGGGAACGCAAGACTCGTCTCTCATTACTTCTTGCTATTGCAGGAACACCTTTATACACAGATATGAAGAGGCCATACTCAACCCAGGCAGTTATGGTGGCCCAAGCTGCAAACGTGATCGCCGATGCCTTTAGAGAGACGAAGCTAACAATCAAACCAGTGAAAACTGGAGAGAGTAGCTTTGAGCTTAAATCTATGCCTCTAATCACAGAATTCATTCTTGTCAATACAGCAGGAGGATGACCTTCAGACATAACCACAGCCCTGTAAAACACATAAATAAGAACTAAATCAAATTTCATCTAGAGAAACTCATTTAAATCTAAACTTAAACTACTCACCAGTCCCTTTCAATCAAAATGGTGCCAGCAAGAGTCGAAAGAACCCCTGCAGCTCCAGCAAGGTTGGTTAAAACAACCAAAACTATAAAAACAGGGAAATTCTGGGATCTGAGTTCGGTAAATAGCAACAAAGCTATGACTGCACCACCAGCAATGATGTAGGAAAGGTTTTGACAGAGGAGCCAGAGTCTGAGAACTTTTACATAGTTCATTCCTTCGATTGATTTACCAACAACGGGGCCAAATATTGCAGTAGAACCAGATTCTACAGCTCCATAAATAGCCGCAAGAAGCAAAGAGTTTGGCCACAGATATATCATATACAAAGCAACCGAGAATTCCCAAGTTCTGAAAACATGATCAGGTATCATATCACACATTTAAGAAATCCTAACAACAAAATAGGACTGTAAACTTTTGAATCCAACAAACCTGGCACCCCATCTAGCAAGAAAATATCCAACATAGAGATATATAACTAAACGGCGTCGTAACACAGGTTCGTTCTGTGGCAGTGCTTCTTCTCCTCTTTGAACACCATTACTCGCTTCTGTATCGTTCTCCATTTGAAGTTAAGCCTGTAAATAAACCGAGATCAACGTCGTTCTACCGATTCGGTTCCAGAATTGCCGACTACAACAAAAAACTATGACGATTTCGAATCACTGTATACGTCGTTACTCGAAGAAGTAGATCGATCATATACACAAATTTGGGAACGAAACACCATGACTCGCTTCTGTATCGTTCTCCATTTTCAGTTAATTAAATCCGAAAATAAACGAATACCAACGCCTTCTACCCATTCAGTTCCAGAATTTCCGACTAAAACCAAGAATTACGATGTTTTTGAATAACTGTGCATGTCATTACTCAAGTAGATCAATCATATACAAAAAATTTGGCATCTAAACACTACTAGGTGAAGCGGTATTCGACATTTATCTGATAATTTGAGGAACAGAGAGATTTTCACCAGAGAATTCAAGCGGTGCACACTAGAAGATTCTTATGCCATGGAATGGAGAGTGGAGAAGGAACGATTGGTTACATTTGTAAGCTTTATTTTTAGTGGAGGAATAGAACAATTTTGTGAAAATGTGGGGACCGATTAGGTTTTCGTCGAGTGTCCACTACGGCTTGAATTTTGTAAGCTTTTCTGGACCATGCATTCAAATTTTCAATTTTAATGACCTTAGACCATGAACATTCCATGAACATTGGTGAGAGATTCAAATGAATCTCTCACCCAATATAATAACATTATTTTTATTTAATTTTAAATTTATATTTTTTTAATAAATATATTTTTTAGATGGATCAATCATAATATGCCATGTGTTATTTGGGTTTCTCCATTAATTTTATGAATCTCTCATTTGAGAGACTCATATTACAAAAAATTTTCTAAAAACTAATTTTTTTATTATTTTTTATTTATTTTAATTGTTAGAGATCCATGGAGAGATTGTCGCTGTTCTTACTCTTAGGACATCAATATTGGAAGAGACTCAAATGAGTCTCTATATTAATAAAATATTATTATTTTTATTTAATTTTTAATTTAACTTTTTTGAAAAAATAAATTTTTCGTTTAAACTAATAAAAAAATGATATAATCTCTCATCAAGACCATCTCCAATAGTGGTGTTTAGAGGAAGTTTAGGGAGATGCTTAGTGATTTTAAGATAAAAAAATAAATCAAAATATGTTAATTACTTTAAGATTGTTGCTTAGAGAAACATTTTAAAAATCTTTTAAGCTATCCTACTTGTCAAGTTGGTATTGGATATCAAATCTTCTTTATCTCTCTCTCATTTTAATTTTATATGCGATGAAAGAAGCTACGATGAGGAAGATGAGGAAATCTTCTTCTCTTGAGATGTTTGAGACGGTTTCGTGTTTTAACCTTCGGTCAGGTTAACGATTTTTTACCACACATTTTGATTTGATTTTGGTGTGTCGATTTTAGATTTTAGTGTTTTTGATTTTGATGTGTGTGTTTCTCGTTTTGATTTTGGGGCTTTTTGGCTGGCTTGGTAACTTTTCTCCTCTGTTTAGTCAACTGAAAGAATCTCAGCCTCAGTTTTCATCAGATTCGACCAAATCTATAAAATCGATTATGGATATGAACAATTTTCCCTTAATCTTCAGTGTTGTGGTTAGGCTTCAAGTGAGAAAATCAATTTTCTGTGTTTTCTGTTTGAAGAACTTATTGATCTTTAGTCAATCCAGTTAGAGAAATCTGGAAAAAACATCTCAGAAGCCTTAATTGGATTGAATTTAACTCGATTTGTGTTTTTGCAGATTTATGACAAACCATTTATCCAGAATGGTTGAGCTTAGAAAACCGTACATGTCCCAAGACTCAGCAAGTTCTTCCTCACACAGCCTTAACTCCAGATCTCTTAATACGTGATATGATTTCTAAATGGTGCAAAATATTGGATTTCAAATGCATTTGACTAGATTTTTGTTTTAGATTTCAAAACTGAATGTTTTTAGGCTATAATTGATTTGTGATTTTGGTTTTTTCAATTTCAGTTTCATCCAGGTAGGACTTGGCAAAGATCATACAATCTTCTCTTTAATTGATGGAATGGTGAAGTTTGAAAAATTTGGTCCTGATAGGAATAAGGTAATGCATAAACAACGAAAATCAATACTCTTCATATCTCAACCATCATAATCTTGAAATTGTTTAGTGATATTATTGAGTTTAGCATCTGTTTTTTGTCGATAATTCAACGATATTGTTGGTTTTTGCTTTGTTGATTGTTGCTGATTCAATCGATAGTGTTGGTTTTGACATCTGTTTGTTGTCACTAGTTCAGTGACATTGCTGGTTTTTGCACTTTTTTTGTGTTGATTCAACAATATTGCTGATTTTTAGCTTTGTTTATTGTTGTTAATTCCAACGATAATGCTTGTTTTTATATCTGTTTTATGTCACTAGTTCAACAACATTGCTGGTTTTTGCATTGTCTTTTGTGATGATTCAACAATATTGCTGATTTTGGAAGCAACAATATTGTTGATTTTGAAATATAAAAAAACATTTTTTTTAAGCATCACAAATACTTTAACCCTTGGAAGCAACAAAATTTTTAATCTAAATAAAAGTTTCTTCATTAGACAAGGAACTCAATGAAACTGAAATCTGTCTGATCCCTAAACATGAACAAGCTCTCAAGCTCAAAGAATTCCGACCAATCAGCTTATGCAATACAAGTTACAAAATAATTGCAAAACTGCTTGCAAATCGGTTGAAGCCTCTATTGCTTAACCTAATCTCGGATACTCAATCTGTCTTTGTAGAAGGAAGGTCCATCACCGACAATATCATACTCAACCACGAGATGATCCATGCTCTAAACTCTAATGTAAGGCTATCGAGAACAAGAATGGCTATTAAGACTGACATGATGAAGGCTTATGACAGGTTAGAGTGGACTTTTGTGGAAGAGGTAATGAAGCAGTGGGGTTTTTCGGAAAAATAGATTAAAATGATAATGACTTGTATAACATCTGTCCAATATAGGGTATTGATAAATGGATCCCTAAAAGGACACATCATTCCCTCTAGAGGTATTAGGCAAGGGGACCCTTTGTCCCCTTACCTATTTATTATGAGCTCAGAAATTCTGGTACATCTTTTAAAAAATGCAAAAAAAGATGGCAAGATAAAAGGCTTATCTATTGTGCAAAATGCTCCTAAAGTGTCCCATCTTTTGTTTGCTGATGATAGTTTGTTTTTTTGTCATGCTAATAAAAAGGAGTTGGAAGAGATAAACAGGATATTAGAGCTGTACAGCAGCCTATCTGGACAGAAAGTTAATAAGGCTAAGTCGAGTCTAATTTTTGGGTCTCAAATGATACAGGAATTGAAAGAGGAAATGAAAAGGATAATATGCATCACAAAAGAAGGAGGGGCAGACAAATATTTTGGCTTACCAGAAAGAATGGGTCGCTCCAAGACTGATGCCATGCACTTCATACTCGAAAGAACCCAGATGAAGATCCAAGGATGGCAAAACAAGTTTCTGTCCTTAAGCGGAAAGGAAGTTCTGATGAAAGCCATCATCCAAGTGCTGCCCACATACTCCATGTCATGCTTTAAGCTTACAAAATCAACGGTTAACAAGTCTAATGGCAGATTTTTGGTGGAAAACTAAGCAGGGAAGTAATGGGATACATTGGCATAGCTGGAAACAGATGTGCAACACAAAAAGTGAAGGAGGAATGGGTTTTAAGGATTTTGAAGCCTTAAATGTGGCGTTGTTAAGCAAACAGATTTGGCGGATAGTTAAAAACCCGGGATCATTACTAGCAAGGGTCCTTAAGAGCAAGTATTTTAAGGATTCAGACATATATATTAAAAGGTAAGGTAGGGAGTCGACCTTCATACTTTTGGAGAAGTATTCTGTCCGCTCTGCCCATTATGAAAAAAGGGATAAGGAGACTGATTGGGAATGGAGGAGAAACAAGTTGCTGGGAAGACCCTTGGTTGCCAACATGTCCGCCGCGACGACCTTGCAAAAATATAAATACAGATGGTCAGATCCAGTTGGTTAAGCAGCTAATAGTTCCAGTAGTGAAGGAATGGGATGAAGAGAAAATAAGACGATACTGTGTAGATGAGGACATCCAATGGATTAAGCAAGTGATTCCCGGAATAGGGTCTACCAAAGACACATTTGTTTGGAACATGACTAAAGAAGTACACGGTTAATATGCTACAAGAGCACAACAAGGCTTACAAGAATCCCAACCTAGAGCCTTTGTACAAGGCGATTTGGGTTGTTGACACTTCACCAAAGATCAAAACGTTCCTATGGCGAATAATGAGAAATGGTCTAGCCGTTGGAGCAAATTTGCAGAAAAAGAAACTTACCAAGGAATGCTTCTCTCCTTTCTGTAGTGAGCAGGAAGAATCGGTTAATCACTTGTTCTTCACTTGTCCCTTTGTGCGACTGACATGGGCGCTCAGCGGTATCCCAACCATCCAGAGCAGTCCTTTCAGCAATTCGGTATTTACTAATATGAGCCGCTTGTTCTTGCCACAAGAAAACGATGGGGAAGCACAAAAACTCTACCACACAGCTCCCTGGATCCTATGGAGTATATGGAAGCAAAGGAATGACTTAGTTTTCAATGGAAAAACACTAGCAGAACTGGGCATTCAAAACAAGCCATTGATAGGATCGCTAGAATGGCGTCAAAATGGAAGAATAGAAAAGCGTGGGTGTAGTGACTTACCGAGATCGGAAGAGGAACGGAAAGCCCGGACGCAAAGAAAGTGGAAGCCACCAAGAGAGGGAGTCTGGAAATGCAACATAGACGGATCATGTGATGGAAAAGGAGAAAGTGGGATCGGATGGATAATTAGGGATATGAGAGGATAGATGAGATTCTGGGGAGGAAAATACCTAGGTTGCAAAATCTCATCCTCAGACAAGACGGTGCTCTCCATTGAAGCAGAAGCTCTGATTTGGGCAATTTCTCAGTTGAAAGATCTGGGCTTCCGAAGGGTGGAAGTGGAATCGGATTCTGCAGATCTGATCAAAGGATTACCAGACAAGAAAATTTGGCCATCCCTCAGTGTCATTCACCAATCGCTCGTGAAATTGAATGAGGATTTCGATTATCTACATCTCCAGCATGCTCCAAGAGAGGCTAATAGGGTTGCAGATGCAATTGCCAAAAAGCCAAAGAATTTTCTGGATTTTCAACCATTGTTAGTTCTATTTTACCTAAGAATATCGCTCTTATTGTAAGTCGTGAACAATCGCTTTTAATTAATTAAGTTTTATTTGTGGAAAAAAAAATAAAAGTTTCTTAACCATTAAATTTAATAAAAAAAATGGTTAAGCACTCTCCATTGGTGCTTAACCATTGGAGATGCTCTTGTAGTCTTCTAGAAGGAGATCAAATGAAGCAATTTGGTTTGAATCAAAATGAAGAGAAAAGGAAGTCTTCTAGAAGGGTGTACTGGTGGGACCACAATGTTGAGCCGTGGGGTGAATACATGAAACAAAGTCTACTTTCAAACCTTTTAAACGGTCGGACATATAACACCCCAAAGCAAGTATACTCGCCATAATTAATTCAAAATAGTACGGAGTTGAGAGAAAAAGGATTAAAAAAAAGGATAGAATAAGGTATTTCGAAAGAAAAGCATGAGAGAGAAAAGAGGTGATAGCGACGGGTCTCAGAGAACGGAGGAGAAAGGGAACAAGACTTTGGACTACCAGATAATGGGGTGTAACGGGCCTCTCTCTTTCTTCTCACAGTGAAATCGCGTTTACCGGTTGGAGGCTTGCCAGAGATGGAGTATTATTGGAAAATCAGATATGAGCATGTACTCATGGTCTTAAAGAGCTAACTAACGGTTATGTTTAAGCAAGAGAATGCTAGATCCGACGTGAGATTGAGCAAGAATTAAACGAGAAGGAAATGAGGGAAGAATGGTGGCGTTCACGGCAGATACGCGACGGAAGACGTACGATGACGACAAATTGTGGCCAAGGTACGTTCCCTTCCCTAAATTGTCTGTCAATGTTAGGTAGGGATGTGTGGGGTTTAAACTTCAAAGGGAAGTGATGAAGAGTGTGGTGTGTTCATTGTTTTTCCACTGGAGGTTTTAGTCGCTGGTGAGGTGGAACAACGGTGATAGCCAACATATGAACACGGCGGAGCCAACAGGAAAACGGCTAAGAATAAAGAAGGTCACGACAAAGGTCAAGTTTCGATGGGAGAAGAGGCAGTGTTTGTACAACCGAAGGATGGTCGCGTCGGCGGCGGCCGGCAGATTCTCGTGATGGAAAAAGATGGAACGAAATTGTGGCTGGCTGGGAAGTAACCAGACTTGGACATGAGTAAGAGGAGGTCTACGACGACCGAAAAAAGATCGTGAAGTTGAGGAAAAAGATAAAGTTTAAAACCTGATGGATGGCCAGAAAAAAGAGGTTGACCAGCTCTGAGTTTTCAGGCGAGAGGAACGGAACAACACACGAGACATAATGTAATAAGGAGACTATGGAGGTGATGATGGTTGGTCGGAGGGTGGTCAGAAAGTTCACCAAAGAGGATGACCATAAAAAGGGTGGATGGCCGAAAAGTGAGATCATGGTGGTGGTGATGGCATGTGCATGATGATGTGGATAATGACATGGTGATGACATGTTGATGATATGGATGATGATGTGGATGATTATGTGGCTTTATGAGAATGGGTTTAAGAATGGCCTTTAAGAGTGGGTTTGTACCCAAGTGTTCAACGGTTTAAAAATGGGGTTAAAAACTAAGTGTTGAAAAACAAGTATTGATTCAAGGTCAATGTTCAAAAACGCTCATTGGGATTTTTAATTATGTTAAGAGATGTCAGGATGACGGGAGAGTGTTTTAACGAGTTCATACTGATAATGGAGGTCACGGGTTATGGTCGGGATACGTGTATGGTTATAATGAATGTTCAATGATTTTAGGACTGTTGTCCGGTTTGATATTTTGTTGGGTTTGTACTAAATCTTCATCGAATAAATACGTATTTTAGACATGCGAACTCATATGCCGCAGGTAGTTCTATGTTTATGATGTGCAGGTTTCAAGGTTTAAAGACCCAAGAATGGTAGATTGAACGTCAGGATACCACTGAAGTTGCGAGTAGTATAGGACATGATTGTATGTTTTATGACGATGTATGGATTATTGGAGATATTGTATATGTTTACGTTTCATGTATACGATTAGATTTCATTATATACTGGTCCTCAGGATAGGGTGTTGCACTATGTCGGTCTACATAATATTCGCTGAAAATATTTTAGAAACTTCTAGAAAGTTTGAAAGTGTACATCGGTCTACGTTGAAGTCTACGCCGGTTTAGTTTGAGTCTACGTGGGTTTACATAATGCCCGTTGATAATATTGTAGAGACATACGAATACGGTTAAGTTACCACGAGGAAATGTCTATACAAAAGGTTTCGATGGGATAATATTTATACAAAAGGTTACCATTTTTTAAACTTTATACCAAAACGTTTCTGAAAGGTCCTTAAATTATAAACGAATTAAATACATAATGTTCCGTTAATGTCTTCACATCATCTGATAATACATGTAGCTTCTCCACCAAAAAGGTCTTCAGCTCCTCACCATTCACCCAACCTTATTAAGGTCTTTAGCTCATCTCCTCTGTCGAACCAGTCAACAATCACAAGACCAACTTTGTCATCTTAGGACTTAATTTTGCCAGATGTAAACAACGTGCAGAGATCCTCCAAGGTGGGATTAACCCGATATTTTGAGATATCTAATTCCTATGGTATGTTGTTCCACCACCAAAGCATACCAATTTAGCCTTGTCACTTGCCTAAGGTTTACTGCGCAATTCTGGAGAGCATTTCAGCGTTCTTTGGGAACTGATCTCCACATCAATACCGCATTCCATCTCGAGAACGATGGGCAAACGGAAAGAACCATTTGTACCATTGAGGATATGTTGCGAATGTGTATTTTAGACTGGAGTGGATCATGGAACAAGTTCTTGTCTTTGGTCGAGTTTTCATACAACAACACCTATCATGCTAGCACCGGAATGTCGCCATATGAAGCATTATATGGTCGTCTATGTAGAACTCCTATGTGTTGGGTTGAAGTGAGAGAAAGACAGATGTTAGGCCCTGAGGTCGCTGATGAAGCGACTGAGAAGACAAAATTTGTCCAAGAGAATATGCGGAATGCCCAAGAACGACAAAAGAAATACGCGAATCGAGGAAGACGTGAAGTGATCTTCCACGACATGGTATACTTAAGGGTGGCAGCGCAGAAAGGAAAATAACGATTTGGGAAGATAGGCAAACTGGGGACACGGTACATTAGACCGTACCGAGTTATAGCTAGAGTAAGAGAAGTCGCCTACAAGCTAGAACTACCTCCAGACATGCCAATGCACCCTGTATTCCACGTCTCAATGCTTCGGAAGCATATCACAGATCCCAACCTTATAGAGCCTGAACCGGAAGGTTTGAGGTCCAACCTGACTTACCCTCAAGGACCTCTGCGCGTAGGAGAGCGACACATCAAGAAGTTGAAGAATAGAGAAATTCCACAGATCCAAATGTTCTAGGGAAAGCAACACTGAGTCGTCACAACTTGGGAAGATGAAGAATGGATACGTGGGCAATACCCTGAACTTTTCATGTAAATAGGTTAGATGTAAATTTTTATAGAATTCGGGACAAATTCTTCTTAAGAGGTGGAGGGAGTAATAACCCTGATTTTAGATCACGGCCCAAGTTAATAACATTAACTGATTTTGGAAAACTTGGATCCGAAACTTGTTGAGACGGACAAGTGGGTGGAACTTGAACTCAACAAGCGAAGTGTGGACCCTTTGAAGCATGAACCAATTCCTTAGAACGCGAGCCAACAATTAGATTGCAAACGGACAGAAATGACCTTGAATGACCGGGCTTTGGAGTTATTAGGTCGCCACCTCCTACTTAGCCCTCACTAGGCAAGTGAGTTCGTGATGCAGACAGACTAGTAATGCAGCTCCGTGATGCAGACAGGCTGGTGAAGGTGGACGGCTGGATGAGACAAGGAACCTGGACGCCACGTCCTGCTTACGATCAAGACCGCCCAAAGCAAGACTCCACGTCCTTCTAATCTTGTCTTCACCCGAGCTGGTCGCCACCTCAAGCTAGACCTTCTCCTGACCCGAGCTTGTCTCCACCTCGTGCTAAGCTGGTACATCTGCTCAACCAGCAGTCTACGTCCCACAAGCGTCCAAGGATCGCCCACAAACCGCCCAAGCTGGTCGCCACAACGAGCTTCCACTCTTGTCCTCAGATGACAAGCACCTCTGTGACTGTCCTTGCGCAAGACACGTTTTGGAGGCGTGGACTTGCCTTGAGATGAAGCAAACTCAGCTGAGGCTTTCCCTTGGCTGAAGCTACGTCTCTTTATATACTCGCCCAACCCTTTGCTTCTCTCATTAACGAAAAACGTATAGAGAAAACTCTAGAGAAATTGAGAGAAAAGCTTAAGATCTTGAGGGAGATTCAAAGAGTTTGAAGAATGGGAAGGAGATTTGGGAAGGACATTTGGGAAGGAGATTAAAAGAACTGCAACCTTTAACTAGAACACATCAACCACCGTATCATAAACATCACAGTGAGTCCTAGTGTTGCCCCTAGTTGATTTAATTCTCACATCATGACATTTTAATTGGTAGAAATGTATGATTAATTCGTGATGAGTTTAGAGATGGATTTAAACCCGATGGCAAGTATTTAAACAATTAATTTGGAATTGTTTAAATTGGTGAAGGATGATGTTTGGATTGGTTATACTTGCCTTGGAAATTATGGATGGAGTTTTAAAGGGTTTAAATTTGGGATTAAATGCATGGAGACTTTCGAAATGTTATAAACCATTGGGAACATAGATTGAACCATGTAGGGCTTAAAGGAATATACTTGAACCCGTATGCACCCATGTCCCGAACAATGTTTGTTCCTTGAAACCTTAGGGCGTGAAATAGATCCTTAGAACAAGCATGAGCCGTTCAACTCTGAATTGTTAAATCAATTCATTGAGTGCGGGTGAGTTCAAATACATGAACCAAAAATAAAAATTATTGATTGGTCCTTATTATTTCAAGATGAATTTAATTCATGCTTGAATTAATAGTATTTGTTGTATGCTAAAGCGTTGAAATGGTTCAACGTAAATGCTTGATTAAATTGTCAAAAATTAAGCTTGGTAAATAACCAAGTTCAGGACAAACCTTAGAGAACTAAAAGATTAAATCAAATTGAAATAAAACTTTAAATTTTATTAAGTATTGAGCATGGGTTCTTACTTAGTAAAATTAAGGAAATGTTGGTTGGAGGTTTCTTCGGAAACTTGGCCAAATTTCCTAAGTCTAAACATCAAGTTCGAACTTGAGCAGAAGGATAGTACGTGATAGCAATATTACGGAAGGGAAAATCAAGTGCTAAGTAGACGGGAGTACCTACTTAGACGACTCATTAGGAATTGAGGCCGCGAGTAACGGGAGACGGCTAAGTAGAAGGACGTTCCTACTTAGACGACACAAGGTGATTAAAGGCAAAAGAACGACGGGATGGCAAAACCCGAGGATGCAAGTACTTGTGGTAAGAACGCTTGGTGATTACCCGGACCGTGCTTGTAATCAGCATGAAGCATGACGAGCGGACCAATGTCCTTACTCGATGTTGTGTTCCGGTGTGATGACACCTTGGTTGTGAAGTCGTTGAGACTGCAACTTGAAATTAGTTAAACATTCGTATAGATTGAGTGTCTACGAAGGGGATTTAGCTATAGGGTTAGCGTGACCCGAATGTAAGAATAATAGCTAAGCGTTTGTTTAGGCTGGGTGTCTATAAACGTCACTTAGGCTATTCCCGGGTTAATCGGGCCAAGCGTTACATGAAGAAAGGCACCGCGATTTCAAAGCCATTGAAGTCATCTTATAGACTGTGAACCGTAGAACTAGGACGGACCCTAAACTGGGACCCTTGATGTGAATAGCAAACCATTAAAACTAAACTATAGTAAATGCATGATAGGCTCTTTGTTAGACTAAGATCGATTGTTGTTTGTAGCATGACGGTAACCCCTAGGATTCACTGAGCCGTTGTAATGCTCACACCCACATAGATTCCCGGAAGTCGCTGATAAATAGGTTTTTTGGGGTCTATTTTATGCAATCGAGGTAAGGGGGTTCCTTAACTCCGATACCACACTGCTAAGAGCGATGTAGTGGGAAGTAAGGGTATCGAACCATTTTTCCGGTGTACTTCTTTTATCTCCAGTATTAAATCAAACTAAGAAAGAAATCTTTTGGGGTTTGGTTCCTACTTGTCACTAGCAGAAATCAAGTAAAATGCACGAAGTAAATAGCGAGGTAAAACAATATTAAAAAGCGTTAGGATTTCGGAGTTTCATGTAGGGGAATGCAGAATGATGTACACACTTATTCAGGTTCGGTTAAATTAGCCCAGACTCATAAATAAACGAAGACCNATGATATGTCAACAGTTTCCTTAGACTTCAACTCTCATTGGCCTTATTTCACTGCTCATCTAACGTTTGGCCTAGCAACCTGCGAGCTTCTCGCAATCCAGGTTAACCTATAATCTTATCCTATGTGATCAAGCTAGTCTAAGCATTAAGAATACCGATTAGATGAAGGAACGAATGTATTTCTACCTATTTGTGTCTATCATGCATCCTACAACTCCATAGAAACCCCTACATCCTAACAAGGGGTCTATTCGGACATATCTAGCACTAACAAAGCAATGAAAGGGTAGATAAACTTGATAGAATTGCAGTAAAGTAAAAGATAGAGCTAAGAGAGACGAATTCTTTGCTAAAACGATGTTTAAACTCCAAATCTTCAACAACAAATCTCCACATGGTGCAAGGGCGAAGCGAGGGCTCCAAGAACAAGTCTCCATGGTTGCACACTTGCTGCTAACAAATATAAGAGAGTATATATAGGAAACCCTAGGTACAATCACGTAAGAAGCAAGAAAAGAAAAGTTTCTTGATTTCCCAGCATAGCGCACGACCGTGTGCCACAAGGGGCGCATGGTCGTGT
>KE150562.1:120423-132128 GCA_000411095.1 Aethionema arabicum
TTGTAATTGAAATATTAAATCGTGTAAGTGAAATTATAAATCATTGTAAAAATCGTATAAGTGTGATTATAAATCGTACAAGTGAAATTATAGATTGTATAAGTAAAATTATAAATCGTATAAGTGAGATTATAAATTGTATAAGTGAAATTATATATCCGTTTTGGACAGTTGATTCAAAGTTTTAAAGATATTCTCATTAAATTAGGATAATTATATTAGGGTAAAAAACGTAGGGTTAAAAAAATATAGTCCAATTTTTATTTAAGGGTATAACTGATATTCTCTATCCTCTTTAATGTATAATTAAAACAAAATTTCAATTGGTGTATTTTTTAAAAAAAAACCTTAATACAAAAATACTTTTTTGGATAATATCTCTAATTATAATAAGTTTAGGGGAAATTATAATAAATTAAATTAATTATATTAGGGTTTAAATAATATAATCTGCTTACATGTAGTAAATTTAAATAATTTTAATCTTATATTTATTTATCTAAATTTTAAAATAAAATATATTTAAATTTAATTATGGTTAGTTAAAAAAAATATCGGATGTTGTTTAGATCTACGGTGATTTATGAAAACTATATTTAAATGAGAAATTACCTAAAATGCCCTAATTCAAGCATTTTTTACAAATTTGTCTTTTTTGTAGGGTTTACCAATTATACTCTTGGGTCTATTGTTATGATATTTTTGCAAAAAATGTTTGAATGAGAAAATTTTCTAAATATCAATTATGCAAAATGCCCTAATTGAATACATTTTTCAAATTTTTCATTAAGTGTGAGGGTATACCACTTATAATGTTGGGTATATGTTTGGGCATTTTTGCAAAAAATACTTGATTAGGCATTTTTGCAAAAAAAAAGCTTGAATGAGGACATTTTTGCGAATCCCCATATTTAAATAGAGGATTTTTCAAATTTTAAAATAGAATATTTTGATATTTAATATAAATTATTTAATATTCTGTGGGAAGTTATTTAATGTTGAAAATAAGCATTGGCTATATATTGATAATTTATTTTCTTGTTAAAACTTTGAATAAAACAAAAACATGATTTAATGAGAATTCTACAAAAATGTTTATATTTATTATAAATCATTATTTATCATCAATTATGTTACTTTCATTTTTTAAGTGAAATTCTTCAAATGAATGAAGAGTATATGCAAGATTCAAAACAATTTATTAGTTGTTTGTTTTAAAAATATAAAAAGTTGAAAACAATTTATTAGTTGTTTTGTTTAAAAAATACAAAAGAAACCTAAAGATGTAGGAAAAAGTTAATAAAAACTATGAATAACAAAATATGCATTTGAAGGAAAAACCTAAGAAGTTTTGTTATTATAACACATCAAGTGTAATTTATGTTACCTTAATACATCTATAAAAACTCTTTCAAATAACTATATCTGAAAAATTCAAAAAATTATGTTAATCACGTTATTTTGGAGAATAGTAAAAAAAACATAAGAACGTATACAAAATTATTGAAACCTAAATAAAAGAAGAGAAAGTATTTTATAGAGAATTCAAAAATATTTAGTTTAAATTTTTAAAAAAACTAATTGACTTAATATTTTTTTAAAGTAAAATTTTTTTTAAAATAAAAATAAAATGTGAGAAAAATTGTAGTGCTGAGATGTAGGAGTGAAGAATTTTCTTTTGTTATAACAATAAATATATATATATATAAGATAGATTTAGTTTTTATTTATTCATTTATTTATTTTTATTGTTTCTATTTAATTTATTATATTTTTTCTTATTTTCTTTATTTTTAAAAAAAATTATAATATACAAAAGATTAAAAAAGAATTAAAAATAAAATCATTTAAAACGAAATTTTTATCTAAATATGAATAGAAAGAGAGTTAAACTCGCGATTTTTGATGTGTTAAAAAGAACGCACGATTTTTCTTCCTCCGGAAACAACTGCACCAAAAGACTATCTTCGGAAAAGAAAAAAAACATCACATTTATGAAAAAAAAACAAACAAGAAGATGATGACTTAGTTAAAGTAAAGAATAAAATATGTAGTTTAGGTTAAGTTATGTATTATTTGTAGTCGTAAAATAAATAAAGTATTTGTTTTATAGACATTTTGGCAAAACAAAGAATATGACAAGTAATATTCTGAAGCATATACCATTGAATATTCCATCGAAATTGTATTATAAATAACAAAGCTTTGTAAAATCATGGAGGTCAAGTTTGGATCTTGTAATCAAAGTGTTGATCTTAGAATAACCTTTTATGTGGTTGTATCCACTATGTGTCTATAATTGCATATAAGATGAAGAATTAGTTAAAATAAAAAATAAAATACCTTGTCTAGGTTAAGCTATTCATTATTTATGGTTGTAAAATATGTAAAGTATTTATCCTATAGATATTTTTACAAAGCAGGAATATTAGACCCCAAACCAAGTTTTACTAGTTTGGGTCCAAGATTTGACCTATGTTACAGAAAAAAATAGTTACGTTCGTTGTTTTGTCTCTAAAAATATATCACTAACGATCTAAAACTAGTAAAAACAAAACCACTAAAAAACCTTATTTTCTTACTCCTTCTCTCTAATTTGACTCTCACCCTCATTTATATCTTAATTATAGTCTTTCTACCTTTTTAAAAATATCCCTTCAATCGCCTTAAATGTTCATCACTTAGACCATGTGCATCAATAAATCTCTCAACATGAATCTCTCAACATTATTTTTTTATTTGATTTTTAATTAAAATTTTTAATAAACATATTTTATATATTAACCAATTATAGTATGCCACATATGATATGGGTCTCTCAATAAATTTTTTTAGTCTCTCATTTGAGAGACCAATACCAAAATCTCTCAACATTTTCTATAAAAAACTATTATTTTATTATTATTTTACTAATTAAAACATGAGAGACTCTATCTAGAACTCATTGATGCACTTGGCCTTAGATCATGTTTAAACTCGACCTAACAATCACTCTCTCGACATCTCATTACTAATGTCGGGTATCTCCAACTTGATATATCAGTCCACTGGCTGACTTTTCATAAGTTGTCTTAATTCAATTTAGTGTTAAGGATTATGATGTAGAGAAAGATCTTTTTACCTCCTTACTTTGTACTATATACTTCACTTCTTTTTTATCTACGTTCTTTATTAATTTATCGGTATTTTTTCATATTATGAAGTATTATCACTTATAAATTTAGTTTTTTATAATTAATTTTGGTTAGTTTTAGATGTTTAGTTAATTCTAGACTACATTACAAAAAAATACTCTGACTTTTGACCATAATATTGGTCTTAAATTGATAAACAAAAAAAACATATCTTTAACCAATTTGTGTCGAAAGGGTTTGGAGAAAATAAAGCATCGATAAAATAAATTAGTTAAAAGTTTTGGCTAAAATTATAGTCAAGCGAATTTTAACCACATTTTCGACCATATATGTAACGTGGTTTAAATTTTGGTTGAAACTATTCGTGACCAATCTATTGACCAAGTTTTCGATAAAATCCACATGGTTAAAAATTTTGCTCGATATATGGTAAAAAAAAATGGATCGATCAAACTTTGACTACTCCTAGTTTTTTTTCATACAAACTTTGATTACAATTTTAATTAAAATTCAACCACTCCTAGAATGTAGTCGAGTTTTGGTCGAAATGTTTTGATATAAAAAATGTTAACTATTTATATTAATAATAAAGTAATTAAAAAGTTTCTACTTGTTGGAGGTCAATTAATGAGGAAGAAATAAAACTTCCAATCAATAGTGAAAATAATTGAAATTAAAAAATTTAAAATGAATTTAAAATTTGAAAATCCTTTCAAATATTAACTTACACATTTAATATTCCATTTAAAATAATTAAAGCATACAATCTAAACATATGATACAAATCATTGGTCCGAACATTACGATAAACTATATAGTCCACAGACTAATCCGGTCCGATTCATATATCAAAATCCGAACTCACTTTTCAAGGCTAAGTCGGACTGACCCGCGAGCTTTAGTCGAAATGGATGTTACATGTTATCGTTTGAATTTGTGGTTCATGTGTTAAAGTTGATCTCGACTGAATAGAGCCTTTTCAACACACATTTTTCAAGTGAGGAGCAAACATAGAGAAGCGGTTTTAGGAAGAAGCGGTTTTAGGGTTTGTCGAATATCGAGTTAGACATGTTAATTCTTGTGCCGAGGGCATTTAGCATCATATCTTGCTTTTAAATTTCTGGATTGTCTGGTTGTTGAAGTTTTTTTAGATCAAGTATCAAATTCGCTATGTCATGTTATGAACCTCATTGGATCAATCACCCCGCTAATATAATTTTCATTCCCGGGAAAAAAAATCCATAATCAATTTCATCATATTATATTATTATTACAGTTAAATTTAAATTTAACTGAAAAAAATAATTCACATAATGAAAATTATTGTCCCTTTATCAACAAATTACATCTTATTATGCAACCTACGTTACCCAATGCTTATTATGCAATCACCTTACAAAATTCCTCACTTCAGCAATTTAAGTTTACCAATTAATTGATAGAGACAAAATATGTCCAATCATCAAAGAATATTATAATGTACAGAAACAAAAGGATAATCAAATGATGAAAGAATTGTGAAAAAGAAAAACCCAACAGCTTCTCTTCTTCCATGAAACTAAATGCAAACTCAGGAGTTTTACTTACAACATGCACAACACATAACCTATAAAAATAGTATACAATAATATATAACATGTACATGAATATACTATAAAATACGTATTTGATTTTATGTTTCTCTTAGATGGAAATAATGTTCGTCTCTATAACCTACCTGACTCGACTGCTTCTGCATTCATAATCATCTCTTGATGGCGAAACAAGAACAGTGGAAAAAACTTACTTCTTAGAAAACATTGTTGACTCAAGAATCGCTCCAACCATCTGAATCGTCATCTTCATCACTTCCAACCATTGCCTGCACCAGTACCAGTGCCATGCTCATTTAGATGTGTGCGATGAAAGAAAAAGAAACAGAAAACAACCATTTTTTTGAATCTTATTGGATCAATCACCCAGGCAGGAACCCATAAAATTAACTGCATTAGCCCTTGGGTTTAAGGTGTTGGGTTTTGGGGTTTCCCATTTAGGATTTCGGGTTCTGGGTTTCCGGATCCGGGTTGGGTTTTAGGTTTCGATTACGGGTTTCGGGATTAAGGGATGTTTTACCTATTATGATCAGAATTCAGGCACTTAGGAACAGATTCAGGAACCAATACCAAAGCATGTAAAATTCAGTGTTTAAACCGGCTGACCCGGAAATGATCAGATCGACCCGATGATCAAATGATCTGAAAGACTTTCTAGTTCACATTTTGGTCTGATTTTAAAAGATTGGAAATTGATTTTGTCTAAATTTTAAAGATTCCTTGATGCTCAACATAAGGTCTCCAGGATTGGATTGGTAAGGATCCCAAGAAGAAGTCTGAAAACATTTACCATACAGAGAAGATGGAAGGAATGGCAAACCTGGCGTATCGTGTTTGCTTTCTCTAAGATTGCAGCTACCCTCAAGTTCGTTTTAGGACCAGTTTGGATGTTGGGTCGTGTCACTACCGCTGGCTTCAGATTAACCGACTGCATAAACAAAGCCACCACATAAAATTCAAAATCAAAATATCTACCGACATGTAGAAATTGAATGTGAAACTTCACATGATACAGCAATAATCAACAAAAAAACGATGTTTTAAATTTTGAACTATCCTCAAACTATTAAGATGGTTTTTCAAACAATGAATTTTGATAACCAGCTTTTCTAAATTGAAATTAAATCCTAAACATAAAGTTAAACTCTAATACCAAAATTAAATCTAAAGTTACATCCCAATTTTGAATTAATTTTGGAAGTATGGTTTAAAAAACTTGATTATCAAAGTTTAGTTTTTAAAAAAATATGATTATCAAATTGGGGTTCAAAAACTATTTTGATAGTTCAAAACATTTTTCACCAAACAGTTCAGGGTTTAGTAAAAAAAACAAAGAAAGAAGAATGTGTAACCTTGCTTCGTATCTGTGCAAGCAACGAATCTTTGTCATCTTCCGTTTGTTTAACTGGTGGTCGGAACCTCTCAGAGACTTTCTTCATCTGGAAAGTCATCAGAACAAAGGATTAGAGACACATCTAAGCAAAGGCATTGGTATTGCAGTCTGCAGACAAGATGTTATCCTTACCGTTCGTCTATCATGAGCTGCCACAGCGTCAACAAGTGGACTTCTTGGCCGAGGAAGCTTAACCGTAGGGACCTCTTCTGGCTGCTTCCCATCCAAGGTAGGTGCAACAGTGAACGCACTGACAGGCCACATGGCATCTCCCACTGAAAGAGGAATGATCATCTGAACCGACGAGTTTGATGGTTCTCCTGTCTCTCCATTTAGAACACGGGGAATATTAGTATGACCCGTATCTTCTACCTTTGTTGATTGGTGATCGCCTATTGATTTTTCTGGGACATGTGAACATGTTTCGTCCTTCATGTATTCAGATTTCACTGATGGAGCATGAGGTAGCTGCAATGACGACTCTTGTGATAAATCAAGCTCACGGCTCTGAGGTACATGGTCAGCCAAATGGTTGCTCTCTTCAGAACTAATATCTTCTACACAGCTCTGATTAGGCACTGTAGGGGGCGTAGCAGAAAGAAATGCCGACTCTGAGACAAAACTGTCGTCGTGACTATCCAAACCAGTGCTGGTGGTGGGGAACTGACTGGATGATTGCAAAGGCTGTTCTGATCCATTGTTCACAAGCTCTTCAGGAAGTTCGTCTGATTTGTCACTTCCAAGAGATACAGGCAGCCCTGATGTTATATCCTTGATTTCGGTGTTCAGGCTAAAATCACTGGCTGGTTCCACTGAGAAAGGAGAACTACTGGTTTCGACTGATTCTCCCATAAAGGTAGAACCATTAGAATGTGGAAACTTCCCAAGACGCCATTGCATAGGAGGAAGGGGCGGCAGAGGTGGAATCTCCTCCTGGTCGATTGGAGTTGTCTCGGATATCAGCCCAAAGCTAGGAAACGCAGGTTCCAGATTCAATGCTTGCTTAGGGCTATCCATAGCTTCTGATTGTGGTACAAACTCTGAGGTCTGGCAAACACTAGGCTCGAGCAATTCCTCATCTACAAGTGCATGGCTTGTCCAAGGTATTTGCTCCTTATTTGACTGCTCGAGAGTACTCTCTGAAAGGTTCAGATTATCGACTGGTGATGAATCTATGCAATAGTCAACACTCTTACAAGGAGATTTTGTTTCTGTGTTTCTCTCTCTTTGATCAAGTGAGGACAGAGGAATTAAGGATTCACAACTTGTCAAGTCATTGTTGTCTAGGGCAACATCCAGGGATTCTGAAGACATATCATCAACTGGGTTTTTCTTCATTTTTTCCTCCGACTCTGGATTATTATCTGCTTGAATGGTCCCGTCAGACTCCACAAATTTCTCCTGGCAAATCTCTTCAGCTTCAGAAGATGATTGGTTAGTATTGACCGCAGATGACAGGGTAACGGCATGGCTAGCATCTCCACAGTAAGTGCCAGCATGATTTTCAGACACAGCATGCTCTACCCTAGGCAACATCTCTGTGGTTGCATCGTCCAGCTGAGGATGGTCATGACAGCCTTCATCATCCAGATAACTAGAACTAAATTTAGCAGGCATGTGACGAATCTGTTCATCATATTTGCTACTAGTTGATGAAGCATCTTCCTCCAATTTCTCGACTCCTGAGTTTACAGCAGAGCTAAGCTTACTACTCTCAACATCAGAAGTCATGGAAATTTCATTCTTTGGTGTGTCTTCATGGGACTCTGAAACAGATACAGCTGCAGCGCCGTTGTCCAAGGCACATGAATGCTCGTTGGAAATCTCAGCAGCCAGCCTTTGAGAATCAACATCAGCAACAGCATCTGTCACTTTAATGTGATCAGTATCATCATCAAGGGTATCTTTTGAGTGAATTTCATCTACTGTAATAGGACCAGTACCTTTCGCGGCCATATCAGGTGAGACTTCCATCTCCCGTGCAACTGAGTAAGGTAACACTTTTCCTGTTTGGCTACCATCACAGCTTTTAGGATCACTATCCAGGTTTGCCAAATTTTCTGAACAAGCATCTGCAGAGTTTGTCTGAATAGCATTATCAGCGACAGGTAACGGTTTACCTGTCAAGCTATCAACAAACATTTGAGGGTTAGTGCCTGAGTATACTATGTTTGAAGAATAGTCAACTATGTCGGTTTTTTCAATTGTCGTATCATATCTGCTTTCTTCAGAAGCTGAACTACTTAATGAAGCTGGAGAAGAGAAGCTTAAGTTTTTAACATCAAAAGAGGCACCAGAAACTGAAGCATCGATAGGATCCACCCTGCTTTCATCATTACTTCCCTCAATCCGATCAATCCCAGACTCTGGAGAAGTTTTAACGACTTCTGGTGCTAAAGATTGAACAGTCGATGTACATGATTCAACATTCTGTGAGACTGACCTGGGACTTGAACTTGTACTATGCGAACTAAATGATGCATGGCCATCTGCATTGCTGCTGCTCGTTGATTTCGGAAAATGTAAATCGGAATACTCTTTATTTTCTGAAGGACTTATGTGAGACAAGGAATCCACCACCTCACTCTTAAAACTAACAGTAGAAGGTAAATATCCAGAAGATTTCTCTCTATCAGATTGATCATCCATGGATATGTTTGCCTCATCTGAGGAAGAAAAACTAACACTCCGTTTTCCAAATGAGCTTTGCCCATTTTCCGACGCAGGCATGTATCCAATTGAATGGAAATCTGAAAATTGGGGTGGATCCTCTATCCGCTTTTCATCCACTTCGGAATTTACATGATATTGCATATCCCTCAAAGCACCTGAACTATTCTTAGTTCTACCCTCATCGTCGGTTTCTGTTTCTGACTCCATCGTGGCTGGTGCATCCACATAATTGTCAGCCTCGCTAGTTAAATCTTCAGAGTAACTCCTATATTGAAGAGCCCCTGACTTTCCATTCAAATTAGTCTGTGAATCCAATGTCACGGTTGTAGCTAGAACCTCGCCGTTAGAAGATTCAGGCACTGTCTCTATGTCTTTTTCAATTAAGCCCAAATGTAAGTTAATGTTTGATGCATTCTCCTGATCATTTGGAAATGAAAACTCTGCTCCAGTTCCTTCATCAGACCTCTCCTGAGCACCCATCATACTGATTTCAGGTATTTCAGATACTACGTCTCTAGCACTATCTATATTCCATGTCAGCAACTCAGGACTTGGGGTAATAATTTCATATGTTTTATTATCGACGCATGACTGCACAAATTTCTCCATGTAGCTTTCCCCTGATTTTGAAAAAGGTGAATATCCATCCAGCTTTCTAGATTTCAACTTCACAATGCGTGCTGGATCCGAATGACGAGCCTCCAAATGCTCCTCCAAAAATAGTTCATGCAATCTGTACCAGTTGAATGATTTAAAGCAACATTCGTTGCTCACAGTTAAATTCAAGTAGAAAACTAAACATATAACATAATAGAAATGACCAAAGTACAAGACATGAAATCAATAATACCCACTTGGCATGTGATGATAGAGCATTTTCAGTTGTCCCTCCATTTCTCCAATGAGATCCTCTCCTCTGCACGAATTTGGAAGGAAGAACTATGATTACACAGAGGAATATAATTTTTACACATTCAAAAATACAAAGAGCCTAAAAACATTCTCATTTGTAAGCAAATGACCAAGTGACAGAAACAATAAGAAAAACAAGAAGCTCCCCATTTGGCAGTACTTTCTTACCTTCCCTTTCTGAGATTTCTTCTCTCTCTGAATATCATCCCAAGATGCTTCATATGACAACGTTTCAAGCCTAACAAATGATGGATCAGTGTAGCGTTTCAAGCATGCACCAGCTCCCGCAATGTCAAATCTATTGAAAAGCCATACAAAAGATGTTAAATCCTCAGCCCTCACAAACGACTAGAGAAGAAAAATATCAAACAAGTTAAATCATACTTATCCAGAAGAAATAGCCTTGGAGGACCCCGGCATTCCTCATAAGAATCCATTACACAGCGGGGTAAATCACCACGTGTCACCACATTTTGATCAAGTTGTAGAGTTGGGTGCCATTGCACACCTGAAATAGGGTTATAGAGCCATTTGAATTAATCAAACAGCATAGCTGACCAGATTATAAATGTTCACCCATAAAACAAAACACTATGAAAAATGAAAAACGGCTTTGGGTAAAATTACAGAGAATAAAAATTGAACACCACTGTATCTCTACTGTCCTAACAGGATTATGATATTTAGCAAACGACAACTTCTGTGAAATCGAGAAAAAGGAACTAAAACCTTGCAGTTTCAGTCGCTACATCAGAAAGACCAAGGTATCTTTTATTGCACCGCCTTTGATTAGAAACAAGCTAACACCACAAAAGCAAAGATCTAACAGAAATTATCTAACCTGTTTTAGGAAAATAGGGTGTGTGATCAGTCTGGCACAGTAATGCCTTCTCAATGGATGGGAAATCTGCTTCCAGTTGTTGCACACGAGCCATCAGACCGTGGCTTCTAGCAGCAGTCGCCATTACTTCTTCGTGCAAGTCATGGAACATCTCAGCAGCAAATCTTCATAAAAAGAACAAATTACACGAATAAGCCAAATCGACACCAGAAATTATAAACACTTTTCAATTTTCATAACAGAATCTCGGATTCGTGAAAGAAATAGAAATTGTTGTTTGAAAATCTCCCGTGTCGGGAACAGTATTCATTGCAGAACTCCAAATCAAGCCGATCTGAAGTCAATTAAGTGAAATTCTCTACCAAAAATGAAACATTTAGAGATTAGGGAAACTCACTCAGCGAGATCACCGAGTTGACGCAATATGCCAACGAGGCCAGCCATAGCAACACCTTCAAGCAAAGCTTCGGGATCATCTTTATCAGCGGCTCGATACAGATCCGGATCTGCTAATCCGTACTCGCTCCTTGTTTGATACCTCGTCAATGGCATTGTAAACTAACTACCTAACAACACTTTTTCAATGGAGAAGTTTACAAGAAAACAAAGCAAAACGATCAAACCCTAGCCCCTCCTCTCTAGGTATTTCCATGACATTTGTGTCCACCCACGACGGAGTAATGCGACATAGAAGGACGGATAGGGAAAGGGAAAATGGGAGAGAATAAGAATCGATACTCGAAGACTTTAGGTTCTTCTCTGACTTTTACATCCATTTTCTCTTTTTCTAGTTTGCTTAAACGACAGAGAACACAGTAAAACTGTAAAAGAAACCATGAGGATGAGATTCCATGGAAAGAGAATTTTAGTGTACCTCGTAAATCCGAGAAAAAAATTATTAAAAAATGTTGGTATATTAAACCTTAAGTTTTAATTGTTTTAAGAAAAAACAAATTGGTATATTAAACCTTTAAGCTGTCGGAACAAGCTAGCCCAGTTGGTAAGTGGCTTCTTTCTGTTTCCTTGACATCCAGGGTTCGAACCACCCAAGCAACGGAAGACTGCATTTAATTTCTGTTTCAGCTAGTGGGCCGGCTTGTGGCCCATATGTCCTAATGGGACCGGCTTGTGGCCCATATATATGTTAAAAAA
This sequence comes from Aethionema arabicum, assembly GCA_000411095.1. Lineage (NCBI taxonomy): Eukaryota > Viridiplantae > Streptophyta > Magnoliopsida > Brassicales > Brassicaceae > Aethionema > Aethionema arabicum. Next base: position 132,121 of record KE150562.1, read on the forward strand.
AAAAAAAA
>KE150562.1:144727-157874 GCA_000411095.1 Aethionema arabicum
ACCGTATGTAAACCATATGTAAACTGTATGTAAATCGTATGTAAACTGTATGTAAACCGTATGTAAACCGTATGTAAACTGTATGTAAACCGTATGTAAACTGTATGTAAACTGTATGTAAACTGTATGTAAACCGTATGTAAACTGTATGCTAATTATTAGTTTGATTAAAACAAGGGTATTATGGTCCATTCATTTATAAGAGAAGGAAGAGTGCTAAAAATGAAAATATAGCACTTTGAGATGTCATTTTTGATAATTCCTCTACATACAAACAAAATTAAAAAAGAATCACGTAAGAAAAAAAATGAGAGAACAACATCAAATTGATGAATAAACCCATTAAATAAACAAAAACACTCAAACATTAAAAAGTAAATAAATTAATGAATAATAAACAAATCAAACAATAAATAAATCAATATAAATAAGTAGATGAAAAATATTAATAATAATAAAAATATAAATAAATTATTTTTAACACACATAATAAATAAATATCTTTATAGTTACACACGAAACAAACAAAAAAAACATAACACAAAAAAAAAAACTTAAACAAACAAACACATTTGGGAAAAAAACAAAAACAAATACATCTAGATAAAAACAAAAAAAACAAACACATCAAGTTGTGTTTCAAGAAATAACAAATAGATAAAAAAAAAGTATAATATACACTATCAAAAACAAAACCAATCAAGAAAATCCAATACAAAAAAAAAAAAAGAACAATAAAAACCGTTAGCATAAACGAAAGTAAGAAAATCAAAACACTTAAACACAAACTACTTCTGCTTCTCTTCTTTCTTCCTACACAAATCCTTTACCATTAATCTTTGTACTATTGTGTATATATATATATATATATATAAATTTAAATTCAAAACACTTTGCAATATTCTTTATCTTCGAGTAAATTTATATATGTGTGTATATAAATGGAGAGAAATGAGAACTAAACATAAGAATATTATTGTAATAAAACCTAAAAGAGATCTAAGATTATCGGGAAAATCTTTGTTTTTAAAGTTCGAAATTAAATTAAATTGTTCCTAGGATGCTATGGATGAGTTGTTATATTCATTAGTTTCTTCTTATTAAATCGAAAAATACATTCATGAGATATTCCTTAAAAATTTTAAATTCTGATATTAAAATAAGTAATAATTTAGTGATTTAAATGTTTTTGATCAAGTAAAAAACATGTTTTTGATTTAGTGATTTTAATTAACTTGGATAAATTTTGTGTATATAGAGAATAATTTCTTGATTTTGATGATTTTATACCGTTTTCTAAAAAGATGATTCGATATAGAAGCATTGTCTCTCTCACAGAAGAGCAAAAAACAGATTAGTTTCCCATTAGCTTATCCAAACCATTACAATGGCGATTTACACCTAATTTCTTCACATTTCACATACTCAGGACCCTAATTAGTACACAAAAAATCCAAAAGATGATAAATTGACCTACAAGTCCTGAATTAGTCATTCAAAAAGCGAGAAAACTTACCTGGTTAGATAATCAATTACAAAGGTGTGCATTTACAAGCTTAGCTGAGAAAGCTTGCTTCTTGATGTTCAGTTCCACCTCTTCAACGAGCAATGCCTTCCATTCATTTCTCAACTCTTTCCTTTTGTCAGCTCCAATGTTTCTCAAGCTTTGAAGCATCAACTTCTGTTGGTATTTACTTAGATTCTTAAACAATGTTGCTTCAAATGCATCCTCTAGATCACACCACTCTTCTTCACTATCTTCCTTCCCACCATTCTTCTCCATATCCATATCAATCTCCTTCTCCTTCTCCATATCTATGGTGTAATTCACCAGCACATGCTCCACAAAAGCTTCATTCTCCTTCTCCTTCTCATTCATCTTCTCCTTTTTCTTCTTCTCCTTCTTCTCCTTCTTCTCCTGCTTCTCTTTCTCCATATCTGTGTAACTCACCGGTGTATGCTCCACTAAAGCTCCATTCTGCTTTTCTTTCTTCTCCTTCTCCTTGTGATTCTCCTTCTCCTTGTGGTTCTCCTTCTCTTTTTCCATTAAAGCTCCATTTTCCTTGCCACCATTCTCCTTTTCTTTCTCGTCCTCCATATTTGTGCAAGTAACCAGTTGATCCTCCACTACTAAAGCTCCATTCTCATTGCCACCATTCTCCTTTTCTGTCTCCATAATTGTGTAACCCATCGTGGTATGATCCACTATTGAAGCTCCATCCTTGAAATGAAAAAAGGAATTGAATGAAACAAGTTCACAAAACATACAATTGATTGAAAATGAATTGAATTCTAAGTTACATTGGGTTGGTTAATATGAACAGGAGAAGCAAATTGATCTTTATTTTGTCCCCATAAGAGGTTAGACAATTTAAAGACTTCATAATCATCTGAAGTAGTACTGAACTTCAGGTCTTCCCCATTGTCGAATTTTTCAATGTTATTCTCAAATCTCGTCTTCAATTTTCTGATCTTACGCATAAGCTGCTCCTTTGAGAACTTCACGTTCATGAAATCTTTGATATAGAGCAAAAATGCGTCGGAATCGGCTTTGTAACTCAAATCACCCACATTTTGAAAGTCCAAGATTCCCTTACAAGGTTCAAAAGGTAACAAAGATTCAACAAACAGCGATTCACAAAATTCTCTAAAGTAAAAGATAGTGAAAAAGTAGAAAACCTTTAAAATGATCAGCTCGTCGTCTTTAGTCCAATTCATCTTAGAATTAGAGGAAGAGAACAATGTGATCTTCGGTTGTTTCCTTCTCCTCAGCATCGCCGACGTACCTGACACTTCATCCACCTCGATCACCGATTTTCTTGTGAGATTGAGACGGTTTTCTCCGGTATGCAACTCGGAATCCTCTTCCGAAAACACTCGATTCATAACGAGCATATGTTTTTTGTAAGAAAATTGGGACAACTTACAAAAACCCTAATTTCAGATTTCTGATGATTTCTCAGTGATTAAGAGAGCGAGAGGGTTTAAGAAACGGGAAACGTACGAGGGAAGCTGGGCTTTTCCTGTGGAGGAGCCATAGTCATAAATTACTAAATTGGCCTTCCTAAAATCAGAATTAATATTGAGTTTTTTTTTTCTCAAATTAATATTGAGTTTATTATAAATTTTAATTTAATTATAATGAAAAAATTAAGATTAAAAATAAAAATTCAATTTTCATGTAATGCATTTGAACACAATGTAAAAATATTATCAACAAAACTACAATAAACATAATGTCAGTTATCGTGTAATTTCAAATCATTCAGATTTTAAATTTAAAATTTATGTTACAACTAAATAAAACTGTACTAAGAATAAATTTGATCGAAATCCAAAAAATCTGATCCGAACCAAAGTAAATGTAAAACTGGAATGGTTCGACTTTTTTAAAACCCAAAAAATCGGAAATCTAAAAAACTCGAACCGAATTATCGGAACAATCCGAACACCCAAACCTACTAAGAATATATCAATTGAAAAAAAAATTAAATTGGCACTATAATCTTTTTTTTTTTACTTAAGTTACTAAGTTAAATTGTGGGAGGGGGGAAACAAAATAACAAATTTTTTTGGGGTCAAAATAACAAAATTAAATCGGAGAAAAATAACTAAGTGAAAAAACAATGCCCTTTAAAATCGAGTTACACAAAAAAAGATACCCTTTTAAAAAAAATTAATCTCGCTCTACTAAATTTAATAATTACTCCATTACACGATATGAAAATCACATAAACCCATCAGAGTAGTTTTCTTAAATTTATTGCATTTTATAGTATTTTATCAAAAAATTCAAAAAGCAAAATTACATTTAATTAAAAGAAGTTGATAAGAAAGAAACCGAAGAGTCGACTTACAAAATACATAAAAAAACACACAAGTAGGAGTGTCTTTTGGAGTTCACTCTTGTGTTTCATTCATCGTTTACCTTTCTCAGATTGCAAAACCTCTGATTTCTTGAGTTTTCAGATCCAAACATGTCTTATATTCCTCCACATAAACGACATTTGAAAGATCCTGAAAGACCTTCACCTGTTCCAATCTCCCTTTCAACAAAATTCAAGAGCAATCTTAACTTAAAGAAGGCACAAAATATTGTATACTCAAAAGGCAGCACAAGCAAATGGTTTCTTATTGGCTCAAATGAAGCTGAGGAAGATAAGCTTCAACTTGTGCCTTTCTCTTTTGATTCTGCTGAATCCAAAAACGGAGAAAAACCTTTCGTGCTCCTGAAAAACAATCTCCAAAAAGGTAAATAAACACTGTTTTTTTTTGATAATGTCATTGTTGATAAATAAAGAAAGATACATTGAGTTCTTTACATGTTTAGATGTTGAAGAGATCAAAAAGAGTGAATGGAAGTTAGTAGCAGAGAAAGTAGAGGATGATCTTTTATTAGCAATTGAGAAAGTTAAGAAGGAAATGAAAGACCATGATCATGATCATAATGTTCATTCTGCTAAACTGAGATTGGTTACTAGGTTTGGTAACATTCTGTTCTACAGGTAAAGTGCTTCCAAAGTCTCTTATCTTTCATTTTTGTTTCTTAATCTATTTACTACTAACATATAACAATATAATAATAGCAGACATGAAGCTGGTTTTGTGTCTCAAACTACGTTGAAAAACACCAGGGAGGTGTTCAACACTGATGTCTCTACTTCTCTATTGGAAAACATCAAGTCTAAGCTTATACTAAACTATAAATTCTGGTTTGATGAGAAAAAGGATACTTACATTGTCCAGGTACTCTTCTTGTTGTGTATTTAGACACATCATGTGTCATTTTGAATAATATGTTTTGGGTTTTGTCTTCAGATTTCACACTATACATGTCCCACTGCACTCATGTACTGCAAATGTACCCTGAAAGGTGGACAGCTCAGTATGAATAAGGCAAGTGTGTTTTGTCTCTCATATGATAGAATGATATTGAGATTTTGTAATGCCGTACCTTTTGCTGTTGGTTTTTCTTTCAGATTGAGCTCAGTCCTGTAAGGCATTTGGTTGTTGATGTATCATGCCTTGATAAGGATCTTGACATGAGACTGATGCTTTCAACCAAAAAGAAACTAATGGCTCTTACAGTAAGTATATGTGTGTTTACCGGTTTTTTTCACTAGAAATAGAATGCTTCTTCCGACTTAGCAGTGTATGATGGCAGGAGAAAGAGATAAACAACATTAAAGAGCTACTGGATTCAGCAAGTGTGGATCCAAGTGTTAAAGGCGGCTTAAGATGGTCGCTTGGAAAAACTTCTTCTAGGGATGGATACAGCATAGCTGGCATTGTGCACATAAAAGCTACTACTTACACAAGCCAGACTCTCAGACTTAAGGTCCAAGAGGCTGACCGATTCGATATGAGGAGTGGAACAGGGGAAGTCAAGAGAGAAGTGGATCTCATACTCAAAAGCATCAACACTCACCTACAGGTAAAACAATTCTATATATCTACTCATGCAGTTTTTAATTTTGAGTCAATTGAAGTACCTGATGTTCTTGTGATTTGCAGGAGGACAACACTGAGAGTGAGAGGGAATCTGTTTTGCAAATGTTCCGAGATGTTCTCCCGACCATATGGGATTTCTTACCTTGTGATGATGCCTAACTTGCGTTTTGAAGAACCCCTTTTCAGGTTGCATTTCCAAGTCATTTCATGTATGTGAACTTGATAAGTTTCTCCAATGCAGAGCTCTGTTCTTTAGAGCTCTATAACTATTATCCTTTAGATCAAAGATATCAACTTTGCAAGTTTTTATGGCTGCTCCACAGCGATTAAAGTAGTGCCTCCCGGGCCTTTAAAACCCTCTTCTTGTTGGATTTCTCTACAAGTTCCACTGCTTTAAGTGCTAAACCTTTCTCGCGTAATCTGCAAATGCTTTATCGGTTCTTGAATGCTTGAAGAACAAGTTCCTGTTAAAAGCAGAAATAAACTCATCAACAACACAACATTTTAAAAAAGAACTTAGGAATTCCTAACACAACTACAAATACAATTATGTAATCTTTTAGGCAAAAACGTTCATAACTCAGCGCTACTAAATTAAAACTTATTTTACAGGATATTCTTTTTCGAAAAAATAAAAACTTAAATGACAATTATAGCTGACCCAAAAAAAAATTATTATAGCTTAATTTATGACACATTAGTTCTATTAAAATATTGATAAGAAACCAAAGAGTCGATTGAAAAATGATGTAAAAGAGAGCCAAGTAAAAGTGTCTTTTGGAGTTCATTCTGTGTTTCTTTTTAACCTTTCTCAGTTTGTAAAATCTCTGATTTCTTGAGTTTTCTGATTCAGACATGTCTTACATTCCTCCACACAAACGACATCTGAAAGATCCAGTAAGGCCTTCACTTGTTCCAGACTCCCTCATACCTAAGTTCAAGAGAACATTTGACTTAAAGAAGGCTAAAGAGATTGTGTATTCAAGAGATAGCATAAGCAAATGGTTTCTTATTGGCTCAGATGAAACTGAGGATAAGGTTAAACTTGTACCTTTCTCTTCTGACTCTGCTGAATACAAAAACGGAAAAAAACCTTTGGTTCTCCTGAAAAACAATCTCCAAAAAGGTATTTAAACACTGTTTATGTTAGACTTATTCCGGATAAAGAAGAGATGTAATGAGTTCTTATATGTTTAGATGTTGAAGAAAGCAAAGAGAAGAGTGCATGGATGTTAGTAGCAGAGAAGCTCGAGGATGATCTTGTATTAGCAGTCGACATAGCTAAAAAGCTAATGAAAGATCATCATAAAAATGTTGATAATTCTAAACTGAGATTGGTAGCTAGGTTTGGTAAACTTCTCTTCTATGGGTAAGTGATTCAGTTTTCTCTTTGTCTTACATTTTTTTATCTCTTTTCTAACGTATACTAAGCAACATAATAAAGCAGGCATGAAGCTGGTGATGTTTCTCAATGCTTGTTAAACAAAAAATCCAAGAGGATGTTTTATACTAATGTAACTACTACTTTCTTACAAAACATTAAATCTGAGCTTCTAGAAAACCATAAATTCTGTTTTGATGAGGAAAAGAATACTTACATTGTTAAGGTACTCTTCGTGTTGTCTATTTAGACACATCTGCCTCGGATCTTAGTTGATCATGTTTTTTGCTTCTATCTTTAGATTTCACACCCAACTGATATCATGAACTGCAAATGTATTCTGAAAGAAGATGGAAGGCTAAGTATGTACAAGGCAAGTGTGTGTTTGTCTCACATATAATAGAATATTTATTGAGATCTTGTAATGACATACCTTTGCTTTTGGTTCTTTTTTCAGACTGAGATCAATCCTGTAAGGCATATGGTTAGTGATGTATCATGCCTTGTTAAGAATCCTGACATAAGACTGATGCTCTCAACCAAAAGGAAACTATTGGCTCTTACAGTAAGTAGATGTTTGTTTATCGGTTTTTCGATAGAATAGATTGTTTATTTCCGACTTAGCATTAGCATTTTGTATGATGGGCAGGAGAAAAAGAGAAGCAACATTGAGGAAATACTGGAGTCAGTGAGTGTGGATCCAAATGTGAAAGGCGAGTTAGGATGGTCGTTTGGTAAAGCTTTATCCAAGGATGGATACTGCTTAGTTGGAGTTGACCGCATTAGAGCTACTACTTATGAAAACCAGACTCTCAGGCTTATTATAAGAGAGGCTAATCGATATAATGTGAGGAGTGGAATAGGGGAAGTCAAGAGGGAAGTGAATCTAATACTCAAAGGCATCAACATTCAGCTACAGGTAACAAACATTATTCTCTACTCATGCGTCTTTAATGTTAGCTTAATTGGGATACCTGATGTTCTTGTGGTTTGCAGGAGGACAAGGTTGACAGGAGCTGTGTATCGGAAATGCTCCGAGATGCTCTCGAAACCATATGGGACTTCTTATCTTGCGATGATACCTAGCTTGCCTTTTGAAAACCCTTTTCAGTTTGCATTTCTCAGTCCTTTCGTGTATATGAAACTTGATAATCTCCAAATGACTTCCCCAATTCTTGAATGCTTGACTAAAAAAGTTCCTGATAAAAGCTTCCTCCAATAATTAAACTAGCTTTGAACAATATCCCAGGCACTATATTAAAACAATATCTGTTGCTCATGAGAACCGAGAGTAGGACATTGAGCGTGTAAGCAGAAGGCACACACCTGAAATTGGGAATTTTGAAGAAAACATCGATTGCTTCTTCGATTCGTCCGGAGAAACCATAAGCAATGATGGCATCCCTGAAAATGGATTCAGGTGTGCCAAATTTCTCGGATAGATGCGATCCTATTCAACTGAGAGGTTCTGGCGAAGGTTTTGATAACGAAACTTAAGCTTGGGAGGCGGAATGAGTTTATTAGGGTTAAGATAACAACGTTTTTAGTCGAACCTTCCTCTCCACTGACCTAACCACGTCTTAGTTGTTCTTCCATGGCATATTTCTGTTTGAGCGCTAAACCGTTCTCGCATAATCTGCAAATTGATTTCTCGCTTCTTCAATGCGTAAGAAAAAAAGTTCCTGTTAGAAGCTTCCACCACTGATTAATTAAGGGCTTCCACCAATGATTTTTTATTTTTTTTTTATCATTTATTAAGTGATTTTAGAATGTCTAAGCTCTGAAATTTATATTTTAGTTGATTTTTTTAAAGAAAAAATGAAACATCAATTATTTTATTTTGTAGATAAAGGGGCTGATTGGGGTAAGTACTGTTACAGCTGTTTTGAGTTTAACGGCCTTTAAAGTTGTAAATTTTCCAATCATGCTTTTAGTACTGTTTGTGGTTTACCAGCAGTCATATAATTTACAATTAGCCTTGATTTTTAAAAGTAATAATTATGTTACTTTTAAGGTTGTTTTGAGCATAATATTTATTTTTTCCGGAGCGTAATATAAAAATTCACTCTTTTTAGGATTGTTCGTTTAGATTTTTTTTAATTGTAACTAATTTTCATTTTAAATTCAAAATTTTAAAATGTATTAAAGATATATCTGGTCAAACTCATCTATTCTAGGAAAAAAACTCGTCTATTCACAATATATTTTAAATAAAATCTAAACTAATTTTAAAAAAAACTCAAATAAAATCAAAACTAATTTTCAAATTATTTTATCATTTTTTTTAAATAAAATAAAATCTAAACTATTTTTTTTTTATCATTTTTATTTTTTTTATCATTTTTTATTTTTTTAGAATATTTGTTTTTTAATTTTTTCGCAAATTATTTTAATTTAATATTTCTTAACATTTTTTTATTAGTATATCAAATAATTATTTTATTTTTTATTATACACTAAAACTTACAGCTTTTGCTACCAATCACACTTTTACATACATCTAAAGCCACAAATCTTACAGCAACAGCCAATTGTCTAACAGCTAAAATTTAAAAAGTACAGTAAAGAGTTACAGTCTTTGCCAATCAGCCCCATAATGATTTCAATATGACTAAAACCTAAATTCGATGAAGTGTTTATAATTCCCATTGGTTGTTGATTAAAAAGGGAGCTGAAATGTTTTACTTCGGTTATTTCATTTAATAGATTTGTTAGTATAGTATTAATGGATGACGTGGTAAGTGTTTATTGGATATTTTATTGCAGTCAAACTTGATTGTTGGTAATAAAAACCTTTTTTTACTGGTAATAAGAACTTAAGAAGAAGATTGTGTTAAAAAAAAAAAAAACTTAAGAAAAAGTTGTAATAATATGTAATGTGGCGATTTTGGTAAGGAAATAGTATATCATTAATTTTATGACTTACAAATTACGATGATGTGGCAAAATTTTATTGTTTATTTCTTTTCATCCTTTGCCTACTTGCTTAACCACAACACCATAGATTTTTATTCCATATATATTTTGAAGTGCTCTTACCTGCACTTTAGTTCCATTAACATTTTCAATTTCTTTCATGGTTCATGGTTGCAGAATGCAGGTAAGAACAATTGTTTTTTTTTTGGAAAAAAGTCTCCTATTGTAATTCTGGCACAATCTCAATAATTTCCAAAAACCTCAGCAATTTTCACTAATTAAGTATATGTAATCTATCCTATATAAAATAATGCAATCAAATTTAAAAAAAATTGTAAGAGTCATTGATAAAATTAACACTTTTGAATTCCAATCAATATAATATTTGCTAACATGATGAAAATAAAAACTTTTATTTTGTTAAATGCAGTTTAAGGAAAAAAGTATTAATTATATACTGATGTATATAATAATTAACTGTAATTTTTATGTTGATTTCACAATATCCATAACTTCTGATCTGTTCTTCAAGCTTTTGTGTTGATTTGATTAGGTATGATCTGTTGTTACCTTTTACATCATCAGACTCAACAATGTGAATACAAGATTTGCTTCTTGTGCTGACACTTTGCTAATAATCTCCACATCTCTTCGAGCCCATTGATGAATGATGATTTCAGTTACCTGAAAGATAAGTTTATCATCTCCTATATCTTATTAACTCTCCCATTGAAATTGATTCAACTGTTTTAACTGAAACATTGATCTTTGAGAGGTTCTCTTTAACTACAAACTCTGCTTCATAGATCTTGTTGTCCTCTGCTCCTTTTTTAATCCCGATCTCTAAGAATCTTGTACGTATGAAATCCGTAGCTTTCTTCTACTGTAACTTCTGTATACATGGATTGGTGATGAGTACAAAACCATGGAGATATAAATCAAGTTTTATAGATAAATGCAAACAAAACTTCCATGGTCTATAACATCTATCTCTTGAGACGGCTAATCTCACTACTACCAAATCCACGAATCTTGGAAAGTGAGTGAGGACCCACTGTTTTTTAAATAGGAATGGGAAACATGAATATGAAACGTTTTGTATTGCTTCGTTTAGTTGATTGGTATAATTATTAGCGATTAAGTTTGGAGTTCAATTCCTAACCGCTGTTTAATCGTAACATAAGAATATGTATAGTTCACATCTATATAAGTTTATATTCACGTAATGATGTGTCCAATTTGTTAGACTAATTTATTATTTTATTCACTCTTAAAAACGGAAAGGATTTTTTTACATTTAACAACAACATTTATTATGTGGATTTTAATTACATATTTATAGTTTAAAGTAAATGAGAAAAGAGAAATAATGAACGTTTTAATAGGAGAGAGAGAGGACATACTGAATTAATAGGTGGAATTATTTTATTGGATATGTATTGATGATGATGCAAGATGTGGATAGTTTTGATTGGCCAATTGTAAAACTGATGTGGATGGCCTAAAACTGTAGTATCATCTTTTTATATAATATAGATATAACGGCAGTAAAAGCAAAGTCAACATTTTGAAGGGGATTTATTATTGTTTGGGTTTTTAAGATTACTTAAGATTTTATAAGAAAATAGATAATTAAGCAATATACGTAATGAAAAAAGTAGTTGGAACATTATCAAATAATGGAAAATTCTTAAATCTCAAGAAACCCAAGTTAAACACTAGTTTAGTCAAATACCATAATAAACATCTATAAAACACTGCATACCAAACATTACCATTTGCCATTAGAGTTTAGATGAAAAGCTTTGAGACGTTTTGAGGAGGGGCGATCCAGATGCAGTCACAATGATATCTGACCCACTCAAGGCTTTCCTCACACGGACTATATCTTCTTTCATTGAACGAGTAAGTCAGGGAACATGTATCATTAGAACATAACTTAGGGAAGTAGATACTGTTCATTTTCATTCCAATCCCATCACAAACATAACTTATTGATTCACATGACCTCATAGACACAAATATCGTTAAACCACCGACACTCCTCTTCTCCTCCCAAATGCCTTGTTCAAGATTTAGTTCAAACACCATATGCTCATTGTTTTCATTTCTGCATATATCACATATATGTGCCCTCTATTTTCCACCACGAACTTGCCATTGTACCAACGCTTGCAATACATGTGCTTAGGAGAACTAAGTAGGTTCCAAAAAAAAGGAGAACTAGGTAGGGGTACATCAAGAACATCAAATTTGCTTATAGATGGATCAAAAACTGCGAGGCAGTTTGTAAGATTTAGACAGTTGAAGAGACCATTTGAGAAGATAACGTTATTGTATCGAAGATCAATACTGAACTGGGATTCAAACTGTGATTTGAACTATACTGAAGTCTAGAGTGTTTGGCCAGGTGACCAAGTGCTGATGGTGACATAATCTTTTCCTAGGTCAAAATCAATAATGAACACCACACAACTATTTGATGTGGGAGCAGAGGAGAATGCCACTAATTGAGAGTCAAAATGCAATCGAAAATAAGGCAATACCACACTCTTTCTAGTAAATGGGTTGAAGAGGACCAAATATGAGGTATCCAAGTTGCCCATAAGCAACCATCCATCTGTAGAGTAAACGATATCATAGCGGGTTAATGAATCTGGCAACTCCAGTTTGTGTTTGTTACCATTTGATGGATCGTAAAGCTCATAAGAATCACTGGAATTAAACAAGTGGAGAAGCCAAAGAGGCTGCTCTACGACTCTAACGGAAACAGCTGCTTCATACCATGACTTGCTTACTAAAGATGCGCGTACGTTATCCTTTATTTCAAGATACGCCATTATTGAGCTAAGAAGCTCCAAAGGAAGATATCTCCGCCTTTGCATCTTTACTTTCTCTACTCTACGACTAAAGGAAAATCAGAAACAAATTTGCATTCAAAATCTTAATAATCAGATAATCAAAGAAAAAAAGCCTAGACTGAAATTGATTCATATAATCAAAAACACGAAAATCTAAATCAAAACAAAATTAAAGAAGATGTTGACGAGTTTTGGGGTCATCTTTTAGGTTGGGCTCGTCGTTCGGGTTCTCTTTCGGACTGCCTCACTTCACTGGTCGGCGAACCGAAGTCGGGTATTTGAGATCGTCCAAAAAATGACCAAAACGTTGACCCTTCCAATTAAAGGAGGATTTTGTATTTATTCCAATGATTGGAGAGAGAAAGTTGTTCTTTTACAGGTGTTAGACTGTACTATTTATAGTACAGGGAATTTCGTACAAATCATGGGAATGTTTCCAATGTGGGAACATTCCCTTTTAAGTAATGAATGATTTTCTATAGATGGGCTTTGAGCTTTTTTCTTGTTGGGCCTGGTGGATTTGGCTGATCCCAAATCC
>KE150564.1:20865-33512 GCA_000411095.1 Aethionema arabicum
CTAAAATCCGAATACCCAATCCACTGTAATCACGTCGACTAAGATAAACTAAAAACGCAACCACACACCAAATAACCTAGAATCCTAACCAACCACCGACGAACCCATACACCCACGAAAAACAAAAACCAAACTTACCTAACCCGATAGAAGATGCTCTACAGTTGTTTGTCGGTAAACGAATCTTCTTCTCCGTCAATTAACGCCGGTGCGACGAACTAAAGGTTTGAATCGCGAGTTTTTCTCCCATCTTTTCACCGCCGCTGTGCGCAAGTTTTGTTTCCCAGATTTTTTTTTACGTTATTGCATAGTTTTAGGTTAAAAAACCCAAGGGCATTTTAGTCTTTCACTTACCATTTATGTCTATAAAACACAAAAGTTAAATCAAATGTGTATTACACTAAAAAGGCTTTTGAAATGTTTATTTCTCTAAATTTTCCTAATTTTTAATGAACAAATAAAAATAAATAAATAAAATTAGGACACTTGAGGAAGGTGAGCAATAAGGGTGCCCTAACCGCCCCATAGTATAGTGAGTAAAATCCAATTTGTGGGTTAGAATCCATAACAACACCGTAAAAGGTGATATGCTTCAAATATAAGCTTATTAGAGCATCTGCAATGGAGATCCAAAATGATCTCATACTTTTGTTAAAAGTTTTTTTTTGTTTGATTGTGAATAGTAAAGAGCAAGGAGAGAAAAATATCCAATTAGATCTTTTCTCTCGTGGTGTCGGCATTGTTCACGACCAAACAAAAATAAAATTTTTTTTTAAAAAAAGTTGGGAGATCCACATATATCTCCATTGCGGAGGTTCTTAGTGAAAATCTAAAAATTACAAAAAAAACAAAAATCTTCAATAAAGCTAAAACGCCAAATATAGAAAAACAAAGCCAAGAAGTAAAGTAAGCAGAAAGAGAATCTCTCTAGTTCTCTTCGTCTCTCTCTCAAGCATTAGAAGAAGCTCTGAAATACACTCAAAGCAAATTAGGGTTCCTGTTGCCGACCACGATCTTGAAATTACTTTTTGAGAATGGAGAAAGTGAGGCAAGCATCGCATGCAGGCTCTTGGTATACCGATAATCGTGAGTTCTGACTTTTCTCTCTTGCTTGACTTCCTTAATTAGGGTTTTAGATTGTTTAATTTTGAATTCATCTTCGTGATACATGCTATCCTTTTCATTCATGGTGTCTTTCAATCATTGATCACTGAATTTAGTTGAACTGTGTCAGTTTAAGATTTAAATTCTATGGTTACTAAAATTCATTTGCTAAATGTTTTTAGTTTGATTGAATTTATAGTATCTGTGTGTTAAAACTCTGATTTGATTTGTTTGGGAAACAAAAGCATTACGCATTGAAACTTTGACCTCTTGATTTCTAATCTATCTTGATTTATCCGCTGCTTTTCTGGATCAATCTTAATGTTTTTTTCTGTATCTTTATCAGCTACAAAGTTGTCAGCGGATCTTGAAAAATGGCTTAGTGAAACTGGTTTGACCAAGTCTCCTGATGTACGAGGCGTCATTGCACCGTAAGTTGTTTTTGGCTTATCTGTTTTCCTTCAAATATATCAAGATGATGATAGCAATCTTTTGAAACACCAGGCATGCAGGTTATTCGTACTCCGGTCATGCAGCTGCGTATGCCTTTGGAAACATAGATCCCACGAACATGTAAAGCTTGATTAGTTTTCATTCTTGGATTTTGAATTTTGCTTTACATTAACATGCATTGGCATTGCTTTTAAAGTTGTTTGTTTTGGGAAGACTGCTTCTAATAACTGTGTTTTGGGGGTTTCTTTTCAGTTCTCGGATATTTATCCTCGGTCCATCACACCACTATTATACTCCGAAATGCCAACTTTCAACTGCAACACTTTATAAAACCCCCATTGGTGATCTACCCATTGATGTGGAGAGTAAGTTCACTAGCTTATGAATCCAAAGAAAGATTTCACTTGATGAGTTACTCAAGTCTTTCTCTTTTGGCGTTTTTAACTTTGACCAGCCATTAAGGAATTAAAAGCTACTGGAAAATTTGGGTCTATGGATCTCCGGGTTGATGAGGCTGAGCATAGCATGGAAATGCATTTGCCGTATTTGGCTAAAGTATTTAAAGGGTAATTACTAGGGTTTTAAAGTTAATCTTCTGAATGGAGAAATTTGCTGAGACTGGCTTATTCTAAAATTTGATCAGGCATGATGTGAAAGTTGTACCCATCTTAGTTGGGGCAGTTAGTGCAGAAAATGAAGCCATGTACGGTGAATTGCTAGCTAAATATATTGACGATCCAAAGAATTTTTTCTCAGTTTCCTCTGACTTTTGCCACTGGGGCTCAAGGTTAGTCTACTGTCTGTTTTGTTGAAATTGCTGCATTTTGATGAGACTTCACTTCTAAGTTTTAATGGATGTTTTCTTAATAAGTGGTTTGTTTGTTTGTGTGTCTTGGAGATAGCGACGAGAGACAACGGCAAAAATTTATGTTCGTTTTGTCATTGCTAGTTTAGCGTTATGTTGCTGAAACTCGTCGTTGAACATGTTCATTTATCTGTCTGTTGAACCAGCGATAAGTTTTGGCGATTACAAATTCTACGCTACAATTTTAGCAATTTGAAATTTAAATCGCCGGTCGAAACTCGTCGCAGGAACACATTACTGAACAAACAATAGATAAAAGAACAAGACTTTGTCGCTGTCGGTCGTCATTTGTCACTAACGACAATTAAACGAACAACTTTACTTGTCGTTCGTTGCTGTTGTCCGTTGGTGGAGTCAATGACCGCCAAACAAACATCCCCAAATTCTTCCGTGGGATTTTGATGACACCTTGGTTTTAAAACCACAATAATTATGCTCTACTTATTTTTTCTGAATTGTGCTTCAATAGCAGTACCAAAGGTTTCTGATGCCCCTTCCTGGCAGCAGCCTCTGTTATGATAGTGTTTATATGTTTTTATATAATAGGTTCAGTTACATGCATTATGACAACAAACATGGTCCCATACACAAATCCATCGAGGCATTAGACAAGATGGGAATGGACATAATAGAGACAGGAGATCCAGATGCATTCAAAAAGTATCTTCTCGATTTTGAGAACACAATTTGTGGGCGCCACCCAATCAGTATTTTTCTTCATGTAAGCAGTGCTAACCCCTTTTTCTCCCACACCGCATCTGCTTTCACATTGATTAATGTTTTTACCATCACAAGAAACAAAAAGATGCACATTCAAATGTGCTATGGTATGAAAAGAATCATATAAAAAACACTGATTTGTTAAAAAATTTCGTCTTACACTCCTTAGATTATTTCATGATAATAGACTCAAGTTCTAGATCCAGATATACACTCATTTTTTTTTTGTAGTAATTGATCTATCATGTGATTCTAATTGATAAAAAAATTGGTTTAATTAGATTAATCAGTCGGTCTAATGTCTAAACTTTTCATAAGTGTTTTTTTTGTGTGTAATTAGTTCTAAATTTCTTAAAATTATATATCATTATAATATTTAAATCTATTCATAAAATATATAGTTAAATTCTTAACGGCTAGGCCTCAATTAGTAGTTCTAGACGTTAGGCCCTGCTGCCGCCTTAGAATTACTAGCGCCAGCAATTTCTGGAACCTTGTTTTGTTTTTTTTCTTCTATGTATCTAGTTAGTTACTTTCTTTAACTGTGGTAAAAGGTGAATCTTGTGGTCAGTGGAACTTGGGATAGCAAACACCCTCCGTAAGCTTATTGCTTCTATTTATGCTTGTGATTACTTTCAGATGCTAAGACATTGCTCAAGCAAGTTTAAGATCAATTTCCTACGGTACGAGCAGTCAAGCCAGTGCCAAACAATGCGAGACAGCAGTGTCAGCTATGCATCTGCTGCAGCCAAGTTAGAAGCTTGAACCCGCAAGCATCAAACTTAGTGTGGGAAACATCTCCATATGGTTTTTTTTTTTAATTTTGGTTTCAAGATCTTTTGGGGTCTAGAAGTATTTGGCAACGAAAAGAACCTTAGTAAACCAAAAGGTTTCGTGTTTACATCTTCTGTAATAAAAAACACACAAGAAGGTAAATCAAATAGATGGAAACACAAAGTAAAGGCTTTGGGATTTATAACACTTACAATCTAGTAATGCATCAAAAGTTAACTCTTACAATATCCTTACTTTCTGATAATTCTGGCAGGTCACTGTCTTGAGATCGCCTCCGTCGCCTCCTCTCTCTACCATAGAGAACCCAGAGAAGAAGTGACAACATCACGGCGGTTGATAATATAGCCAGACCAACATAGACCCAATAGCTATAACGCCTTAGGCTGGGGCAATGCTGGTCGGTTATGTCTCTGAATGTCTGTTTTGCATATGAACAGTCCTGCAACTCGGCCAAGAATGGCGCATCTGTTAGCAATCCAGTGCTGATGTTCACTCCGGATGCCATCTGACCGTACAAAGCTGGCGTGAGCCTCCCTGGCGTGGCACAAACCCCAGTTGGGTTCACTTGACACACATAAGTGCTCCATACCTGCGTTTTAGCTCCAAAATGCTTAGGAATATCAATAAAAAAAAACAGTTTCAAGATTGACTTTGCTGTTTGCACATCACTTGAGTCAGTGATGACACCAACGACAAGCAACACAAATTAATTTGTTCGTTTAGTTGTTGTTGGTGGCAAGCCACAATCCATTTTTTGGTGACACGTTACAGCAACAAGCAATTTAAAATTCAAATCGCTGAAAAATTAGTCTTTATCTTCAATTGCTGAAATTTGTCACCAAAACTTATCGCTGAAACAGCGATAGGCGTAACTGAACATGTTCAACGACTAGTTTCAGCGATAGGTCTAAGCAACATGTGTTGCTAAACCAACGGCAAGAAAACGAATATAAATTATAATCGGACATGAACTTACTTGTGTAGCATTGTTCAAATCGAGTTCACCGGGCGAACAACTCCGGTTTGTCAAGTCATGGTTAAAGGGGTTGCAGAGCAACGGGAGCAACGGTCCAGATTGGTTGTAGTACATTGGGACAAAGACTGGTGAGAAGTTAATGTTGGAGACATTACTGATGACTGTGTTGATGAGATCCACAAGTTGACATGTAACTTCTCTACTACGCATCAAAGTTTCTTGAGCAGTCGCATTGTCTGTACAAGGCAATATCTCGTCCAGAGCTGTGTTACTGGCTGGGTTCTGAACCCATTCAGTCATTGCCACACATGTGTCTGAAGTAGCACTGATGATACACAATAAGGTTTTTAGTTCTGTTACGTTTTACCCTACAATTTCGCCGTTTAGCAAAAAAACTCTACAAATTTAAAATAACCAAAACAAACTCTCTATCTTATTATTTTAGTAAAACAATCTCTGTTTTATTTTTTATCAAAAAATCCCTTTGTTAGTTAAATGAAACAGAGCTCTCAGCCGCATAATACAAAGTGCGTTTTGGTAAAACTAAAAAGAAGAAAAATAGAGTGGATTTATGATTTTTGTCGACCAATTTAAAGGGTATAGTGGTCAGTCATATATCTAAAATATGGGGTGATGTTGGTTTTCGGGAGGGGTAAAAGAAGACCACTATCACTCAGATCTCAATTATCCGACTCTTAAATTTTTCAAATTCGTCGACAAAAACATAGACTTTTTTTTTCTTTTTATAACTTCACCAAAAGTCATTGTCTCGTTTAATTATGGGGTTGACGGTTCCACTTTATTAACTAACATAGAGATTATTTTTTGGCAAATTGAGATCTACGGGGGTTTACCGTGTACACAGCAAAACTGTAGGTTTTTTTCCAAAAGAATATAAAGAGTTTTTCAGTCATTTTAAATCTATAAGTTTTTTTGGCTAAACAACAAAACTGCAAAGTTTTCTTTTGCCATAATCTCTTTCACTAGCAAAGAAAGACACTTTTAAGACTTACTTGTGTAGCAGAAGGAACGTGCCGCTTAAGATGAATGTAGCAGTCACCAGAATCCATCCTAGAACCACAAGACTACACGAAGAGGGAAAAGATTCAGATTTCAGATACTTTTTAACACAAAAGGTCAGAACATTTCGCATAAACTTTCCGCGATTTCACTTACGTGTAAACAGCTACTTGCACGCCGAAAATCGAAGAAACTACAAGAGAAGAAATGATTTCAGACAAGAGAGAAGGTATAAATAGTATAAAAGATTGAGATTTGTAACTTACCAAGACCAAGAAATGTCAAAACAAGCATAACAATTGAAACTACAATAAGAGCAGCCTTCCTGCAAGAACCAAAATGAAAGTTACGCATTGTTTCTTCAAGATTCAAACTCAAGTTCCTGTAATAACAATGTCAGGAATTGTTACACAGAATCGAGGAAATGTTGAATGCCATTGGAGCTACTAGTAGCTTTCTCAGTAATAATAGCTACAGAAGAATTCAGTTTTGCTCCAATCTGATCAATATCAGTTTGTACATTTACAGGTAAAAAGACTTGAAGAACTCCACTTTGCTTTGCTGAAGCAAGATAATCTGAAATAGCTTGAAGCTGTGAAATTGTACTATCAGCTTGTTTCATAACATACTCTAATGTCTCTGTCGTACTTTTATTGTACTTAACTTGACCAGAGTATAACAGTACACATCCAATTCTGTGATAGAAGAATTCAAACCACATCAATAAATGGGACTCCCACAAGAGAAAAAGTAAGGGCCTGTCCGTTTTCTTGTTTCAGAGACAAGTGACAAGCGAGGCAAATTTATGTTCATTTTGCCGTCGCTGGTTCAGAGATTTAGGGACATGTTGCTGAGAACTGTTGCCGAAACTCGTCACTAAACCGTTGGTTTAGACATTTCTGGTTCAGCGTACAGTACTTGTCGCCAGAAACACGTAACTGAGCGAACGACAGTTAAACGAACAACATTTCTTCGCTGTTGCTCATCGTTGGTCGCCAGCGACAACTAAACGAACAACATTACCCATTGCTTGTCACTGTCGCCCGTTGACACTCAAACGAGCAGGGCCTAAGTTTCATTTTTCTTACTTACATTGCAATAATGGTGAAGAAGATAAGGGAGATTAAGGAGCAAGTGTAAGCAATCTTGGAGTATCCAAAAGATTTGCTTCTATGGGTTAAATGGCAGATACAGATCACTAATAAGCAGATGCCGAATCCGAAAAACCAGACAGCAGCAGCAACAAAGAGAGGAACAGCAGTATATCCTACAGACTGCAAATTCAAATCATCGAAAGAGATGAGCAATGTCTTTGGGAGTAGCTAATAATTTACACTTAAAAGGAATATCTTACAGCCCAGTAATGGTGGTTACTGATATTCCATCCTCCAGTATATCTCTTGTAGCCATTAAGAGGATCTTTTCTGAATGTTCTTTGAGCAGCTAGAGGTACTGAAAGATCATTATTTACTAGAGGGTTATAAGCAGGCCCGTATAATGGTGTCTCTGCCTCTGTTACTGATCTTCTTCTGCTACCAATCCATTCTAGCTCAGTTGTCATGGGAGCTGAAAATGAAAATCAGATGGGAAAATTAAAGGAAACTGCAAGAAACTGTAGTAAAGGCTGAGACTTTGTTTGTTAACCCTAGAATTGAGTATAAAATGTAAGCGTAGAAGCTGTAGAGAAAAAATCCTAAAGTTCACTAATGGAGTTTTGACAAGAAACCCTTGTGAAATTGAGTCCAAAATCAGTGAAGGAATGGAAAAAAGTTTGAAGCTTTTTGAACAGAAAATGTACTTTCCCGGGAAAGAGACGACTTTCCTGGAAATAGAAGATTTTCCCGAGAAAGAGAAGACTTTCAGGTTGTCCAGATTGTGCATCTTTGTCCTTTACCTCAATAATGCTCATAAATTTTCCTGGGAAAGTGAAAGAAAGTAAGCACCTAAGAGTGTGAACCTTGTGGATGCACAAACCTGTAGGAGACTGGCTTGGAGAAATGTGAATATTAGAAGCTCCATGAGTAATAGACAGAGCAGTAAGGAAGCAACAGAAGAGAAGAAACGCCATTGTTGAGATTCACAGTTTGCAGTAGAGGAGAGAGAAGAAAGAAGACAATGTGAAAGTAAAAAAAAACTTTTTTGAATTTCTATGTCACACCACAACACTTTTTCTTGTAGAGATTATTATACAACATGCAAATTCATATTCTATAATTATTGGGCAGTAAATAAATAATACAACAGCTGGAACAAGATAGCACTAATGGTAGAAAGCTTCTCTCTGTTCCATGATATTTTGAGTTCGAACCCTCTCATTGCTCCAAGTTGAGGAGAACTTCTAGTCACTAGGCTATGGTAAAAAAAAAATAAATAAATAATACAACAATTATTAAAGAAAAGCAAAACCAATCTTAACCAAAACCAAATTTGACATAACCGATTTGTTAATTACACTTAGCCAATTACCCAGCGCTGGATTCTATCCAACTTTTTGCCGATAAACGGATCTTATCCTCCTCCTTGTAGAACAACTAGTACAATTGGGCATACTAATCGTAGAGAGACAATTGATACAATTATTTATATTGATCATATAGAATAACTGAGACACATGAAATAACTGTGACAAGTGTGAAAGTGATAATGATTTTGTTTATTATGTGTTGGCATGTACAATGATTAGAACAATACTTCATTTTAAATATGGAGGATGTCATGATTAGAAAGAATATGTATCTATACTTCATTTTAATGTTTATGGTTAAGGGGTTTAGACTGATTACAAGGTTTAGGGGTTTAGGTGATTTTTTGGAGACATACGTTGTCAAAATTGGAGGTTGATGATTACATAGAGACATGTACATTAAGTTGATAAAAAAAAATTGGAATCTTGAACAAATGCTTCGTTTGAGCTATATTTATGCTTTGGGCCTTAATGATGGGCCTGCGAAATGAAACCAATTTCAGCCCAAGTCATTGAAGCCTAATTACAAGAGCAATAAAAGAAATTAGATTGTTTTCTCGTCTTCTTCTTCTATTTTTCTTCTCTTGTTATTTTTTCAGATTTTTCTAAGTGAGATCATTTGATCATCATTTCTGTAAAACATTCATCATTGTTTAGTGAACTTTGGAGACACAGTTTCTCCACGAGACGTACCGATTTGATAATCGAGAATTCGTTAAAGTGTTGGTGTCTTTTACGTTACCAAAATCTTGTATCTACGGAAGAATCTGGTGTTGATTCAACTTGAAGTTGGTTCAATTTCATTCACAAATGGTATCAGAGCTTGAGTGAGTGCAACATCCAAAAGATCCAGAGTTCAAGAAATCAACGATTCATCTCCAGCAAGAATTCAGAAAAATACCTCGCAAGAAAATTCAAAGAAACAGTTTCAGTAACAAGATTAGATAAAGAAACTTCTGATCAGGTATAAAAATCTATACAGCATTATAAATCAGCTAATTTCAAGTTCAAGATGGAACCGGTAAATACACGTTTTGATATAGAAAAGTTTGATGGCAAGATTGATTTTAAGTTGTGGAAATTCAAGTTTCTTGGAACCATGGAAATCAAGGGTTTAGAAGGTCCTTTAGAGGAACCTTCAAAGACTTCAAAAGACTCAGCAGAAGGTGGACCTGATGGTACAATTACAGTGGAGAAACTTATTGATCCTTTAGCTTTGAAAAAGGAAAAACGGGTTAAAAACTTGTCATGTGCCAGTTTGTGAGATTCCATTCTAAGAACTGTAATGGAAGAACCTACTGCATTGGGAATTTGGAAGGCACTAGAAGCTGAATACCAAACAAAGTCATTGCCTAACATTCTGTATCTAAGGCAAAAGTTTAATCATTTCATGATGGATGAGAACAAAATCCGTGGCAGAAAATATTGACACTTTTCGCAAGTTAGTTCAAGATTTAACATGTTTAGATGTTAAGATTACTGAAGATGACCAAACTCTTCAACTATTAGTCAATTTACCAAAGCAATATGAGACTCGAGTAGACACCATGAAAACTTGTGGTGGGAAGTTTAAATTCACAATTAAAGACATAATTGGACAGATTTATTCTAAGGAAGTAGAATTACAGGAAAATGGATTGCTCAAGAAAACACAACAGAATGGTGAGGGTTTGTATATTTATAAAGGTAATTCGCAAGGGCAGAATGGTGAAAAGCAAGGTCAAAAGGGTAAAGGTAAGAAGAAAGGGAAAAAGGGAAAAAGGAAAGAAAAATGCCAAAGATGATGGTTATTTTAACTGTGGTCAGCAGGGGCATTGGAAAAGGGATTGTCTTACCAAAGCAAAGAAGAATAACGATTCAATTAATGTTGCTAAAAAGGTTAGAGAACCAGGGATGCTTATAGTGAGTACTAAAGATTCTGGAACAAAATGGGTACTTGACTCAGGAGCTAGTTTTCACATTACACCTAATAAAAATTTTCTATTTGACTTAGAAGAATTTATTGGTCCTAAGGTGTTAATGGGAAACAACACTTACAACAATGTTAAAGGTATGAGGAAGATCAGAATTGCTAGACCTAATGGTCAAGAGATCATATTGACAGATGTAAGATGTGTTCCTACCATGGGTATAAACTTGATATCTTACGGATGCCTTGAAAAGGCTGGCTATAAATATGAAGGGGATGATTATAGGGTCAAGTTTTACAAGAAATCAGATGGTTTGGAGGTGTTATCTGGAATTTACAGAGATGGTTTGTATTTTTTCGAAGAGACTATTTCAAATGGCGAAGTTAATGTGGCTGACATTACTCAAGACATGTCTAAAATTTGATATTCCAGATTAGCTCACATGAACCAAAGAGGTATTGACTTATTGTTCCAAGAAGGTTACATCACAGAAAAGAATTCACTTAAATTGGGTTTTCCCGAAAATTGTGTTTTAGGTAAATCACATAAGCTTAGTTTTCCTAAAGGGAAACATACATCTAAGGGAATTCTAGACTACATTCATTCATACTTATGGGGTGCTCCTACAGTTGCTGAAAGTTTATCAGGTTGCAAATATATTGTTACGTTTATTGATGATTTTTCATGCAAGGTTTGGATCTATTTTCTGAAGACTAAGTGTAACGCCCGCGAACCTGGAAATGGTCGGGTGGTCCAAAGGTTGGGGGAAAATTTGCCTTAAGTCCGCTAAAGGGATAAAAGGGCCCAGCTCGGGACTAGTTCAGCTCAGTCTTTACCAGCTAGTGTTCAGCTAGGTGGACTGACCCAACTCAAGTCCAGCTGGGTGGACTGACCCAGCTCGGTTCCAGTTGGGTGGACTGACCTAGCTGTGTGGACTGGAACACTAGGTAGGCGGTTGGAACAGAACGGTTGCGTGGAACGAGTGCGTGAAGCGGTTGCCTGGAACAGATGCCAACAAATGGGTGTGAACGGTTAAGTGTACCCTTTCATGAGGACACTTGACAAAAGGGGAAGAATACATGAAGGGATGCGATTGAGAACGGTTGCAACCGCCTAAGCCCTATAAATACAAGGCTTCTAAACCTTAGTGGGATATCACAAAATAAACACCCAAAATGCTGCCAAAATCCTGTGAAAACGGTTTGAAGACCGAGGGATGAGTGGAATCAAGGGTGTGTCCGGTGAACCAAGGGCGGAATGACCCAAGGGTTGATCTCGGGTGACTTCTAAGACAGTCCGCACCAAGGACCGAGAACACGGGACGAGTGTCCGAAGATTCTGGCCAAAGGATCTTGGAATACGCTAGGAAAGCGTCTGAGCTACGGGGAACCTCACGGACTATCGGCCCAACCGTGTTATTCGTCCGGGCAAGTGCGGATATGGTCGAAGCGAGTAGACCTGGGTGAAATATGGTCAATGCTTTGGGCAACCTGATCTTAGACCGATACTTGGATCGTGGCTCAACGCGAGTGACCTAGCCCGGGATAAATGTGGGTATTCGGTTTATGCACGGATTCAGGTAGAACGGTCAAGATGGATTATTCTAAACCCAAAGACAGATTGGTTGTCCTAAGTCTTTCGGGGACTTAGATGGGGGCTACCCATTGTGACCCATAGAGTGCGGATCGGGTCGCTTCACTAAGGATGAGACCTATCAAAAGCTCAAAGACTAGAAAAACTTGGTCGAAACTCAGACAAATCAGAAAGTTAAATGTTTACGAGCGGCTAACAGTTTGGAGTTTTGTAACCAGCAAGTTGATAAGTTGTGTAAAGATTCAGGGATTAAACATCATCGAACTTGCATATACACACCATAGCATAATGGTGTGGTTGAGCGTATGAACAAAAAGATAATGGAAAAGGTTCGCTGTTGGTTAGCTAAGAGTGGGTTAGAAGAAACATTCTGGGCAGAAACAACTTATACAGCTCTGTATTGATCTCGCTCGTAGAGTACTATGCGTTCGCTACGGGGTATGATAAACTTTAAAATTTATAAAACCTCTACTCGCCCCGACCACAAGGGGTGTTGTAACTAGATAGAGGGTCGATCCACGGGACTAGTGCTAAACAATAAGAGATTAAGACGCACGATTAAGCTAAGAGAAAACGGTGCAGTTTGGGTGTCACGAACAACCTGGAAATTAAACTAAGTAAAATTCAATAAAATAAAAGCGTTAGACTCGGGATGATCTAGTCACGAATCAATGGTCAAACACATGTTCAGGTTCTACGGTTAAAACAGCCCTGACTCTACCATAATTATCGAACCGGCCCACTCTC
>KE150568.1:0-22941 GCA_000411095.1 Aethionema arabicum
GATTCTCCATTAACGGCATCCACAATGTAGAGGTTTTTGTGGCCTGATCGGCCAGATCGGAATACGATGGATTTCCCGTCGGGGGAGCAAGACGGGAAGGCATTATTTCCAGTGTTGTCTCGAGTGAGAATCTTAACCTCACATGTAATCTCTTCGTTATCGGCGGTGAGATCCGATGGATCGAATTTAATTCGAGCTATCTGAACCTCAGTTCTCGCTGAACTGAAAATTGGACCGAGGGATGTGTAAATGACATGACGCTCCGTGGGGCTCCACGAGTTGTAGAAAGCTATACGATCCTTGATCAGTGTCCATCGTTTTGAACCGTCCGATTTGACGACTCTGACGCCACCATTATCAACGACGAAATTTGGATTAAAAGCTATTAGGTCACCGTTAGGAGAGGAGGAGGGAAATGATCCATTCAATCGGAGCAATCGTAGGGTTTTGACTGGGGAGACAATCGTCTCTATGTTCGGAACAATCGCCTCGCCCTGAGTATTCTCGCCTCGAAAACGGTGATATCCAAGCAACTCAGAATCTGCAGACACGAAGGGGCTATAATGGTGGAAATTCGGATTGAGTGGTTCAGTCACCGGCTGAAACGTCTTGAGCTCAAGATCGAAAATCTCGATTTGACGGTAGTTTACGCCGCGACGACGAGTTGCGACGGCGATTCGTTTCCCGTCGTGGAAAGCTGCAGGAGTGAAGCAATGGAGTCCAGGAGGAGTGACTCGGATCGGTGTGATCGGAAAATCGGAAGATTCCTGAAAATTGACAGGTATATCCACCCGGAAAATGCTCCACCAACCGTCGTCTGCCTGGTGGTGGAAGTAAACGGTTGAATCGCCAGACCAAGTCGGCCATCCACCTCGCTCACAAACCACAATCCTCGTCTCCGGTTGAGACGCTCTAAAAACAACAATATCAGTGTTGATCTCGTGAAATTCGCCACCCCAAGGGCGAGATCCGTAGGACGCAACGGCTAAATACTCTCCTGACAACGAAACCGCAGGGCTAAAATCAGCTTCACCGGATGGAGTGACACGTGTAACCTTTCTCTCTTCACCACTGAGATCCACAACATAAACCGCAGTCCAATTCTTGAATTGTTTATCAGGCTGTTCGTGAGCAGAAATGAAATAGAGCCGGTTTTTCTTGACGACAGGACGGTCGTGAAAGAAGCTGTTCGGAGCTCCAGGAAGCTGCTCAACCATAGAATTTCCAGGTCGAGTTCTGTAAATCCGTGGACACCCAGCTCGTTCCGAAACGAAGACAACATCGCCACCATTGTCAGCGAATTGAGCATTAAAGTTGACAGAGACACCATCTGTTACTCGACGCTCGATAGCAGAAGCAACATGAAGAGAGAAGACATCGAAGCCGTAATGAGTGCGACCAACGGTAGTGAAGATGATAGTGCCACTAGGATCTTCCATTGCCTGAGATTCTGATGATTTTGGAGATTATGAACGGCTGGAGTATTTATAGAGGTTGATGAAGTTTTTACAAGTTGCGACTTGGGAGACTATTCCACAGTGTGAATGGTATATATGATCTGACGTGTGTGATGACACAATCTTATCCTGAATCGGATATTAAAACAGAGTCAAGACAAAAGAATGAGTTTACGAATCAAAATTGATGTTTTACACGACATCATGTCCTCTACTCAGTACTCTCCACCTACCAAACTAACAAAAACGTTGTACAAGAACAAGACTATTAGTTAAACTGTTCAAGCAGAAGAGCGACTGGGGTTCCCGGCGATAAGTAAGGTATTTTCCGGTGAGATGCTTGCCGGAATATATTTAACTAGTTTTGAATCTAACCCATGTTTCTTTACCCATCTCATCCTCCCTGTGTCGATAATCTGCTTGCATTTAAACCCTAAAATAGCTCGTTCCATTGGTTTCATTTTCTTCACTACTTCCTCCACGCTGCTTGAAGAATCATCTCTCACTTCTTCTTCGCTTTCTTTTGCACTGTCATTGACACACAAAAGGAATAATCAGTATAAAATGTCAGCTCAGAAACATCTTCTTTATGATCTTTGAATCCAAGGAAGGTTTACTTCGAGACAAGAAGGTCAGCATCGGCACCGGGAAGGTTGGAACAGTGATCATCATCTACAGCCCAGCTAGTAAACCAAGTTATGGTATGAAACTCATCTTTAGAAATCCCCAGACTGAAGATATATTCTTTATCTGTAGACAAAAAATGACATAACCATACTCTTCATCAATAAATAATGCTATAATACTCGCTCATCTAGTCCTAATCATGGGTTTAACAGTGACTGCGAGTTTACTTATGTAGCTCTTCCATTGGCAAAGATGATGGCAACATGTCGCAATAGCGAGACCTTTCAGAACCGGACTTCCACCTTCTTGTTTGGATAGACAACATCTTAAGCTCAAATCTGTTCTTGACACATCACATACAAACGTCAATTTATCTATACAGATACTTATAAACAAGTGGAGATCTAAAGGAACCAATGTGTAAGAAGACCTACCTGTTGCAGGGCCACATAGATGTTTCCCAATAGCCACATAAGGAACACCATGTAAAGATTCAACCGCATTAAGGTTCAAATCCTCAACTGAAAACACAAAAGATTATCTTCTTTTCAATCATTGGTGCCAAAGCTAGAACAAGTAAACAAGAAAAGCATTAGATTTAAGGAAACCTTACTGTCGATTCTCAGACGCTCCAAGACTAAATTCTCCTTTTGCCGCAGTGACCGGTCAGCCTAAAAGAAGTAAACCATATCCAATTTGAGAAAAGAGCTTAAGTACAATGAACATACACGATCTATAGCTTAAACTAACCTTAAGCTTATAAGACTTTCGCTCGACCAAATACACTTTTTTGACCCCATAGCAATCTGCTAACATCTGTGTCAAGTATCCTCTCCCCGCACCAAATTCAACGACTGCAGGCGCATTACTATCTTCTCCAGTTTCGCAACATTCTACATTGTTACAACTCTTCAATACACCAATCTCTTCCAAGTTACCGAGTATAGAAGCTTGTTGCAAAACATGTTTCTCTTGAAACGGTAACTTCCTGCCCAACAAATCAACAAAGTAATCAGTTAAAGAAACTTATCCTATCCACTTCAAACTCAAGAACAAAAGTTCACTTCTCGTTACCTATCTATCTCTCTATTAGACCATATGTTACAAGCTTCAGGTGACATATACGATTCTTCAATTTCTTTTCGTACAATGTCATGAACAGCCTCAATTTTCTTAATTAACTGATAAACCTTAGAAACACTCATATCATAGAGCAGATTCCTCTTCATCTCTGAAGTGACAACAGAATTGGGACTACATATATCTTCTTCGTTTCCAGCATTAATCCCTTTCTGGTAGAACGGTTGAGCAGATAATGCTTCTGTTTGTTTTTGCCTAGGGCATCTCTTCACATGCCCTTCGAGATTCTCCTGCAACACAGAGCTAAAGATTCGAATCAAACCGTTGACACAACAGAAAAATCAAAAATACGAATTAAATCTTGAAAAACAAATCGTTTACTCACTGAGAAGGATCGATAGGGCATGGAACCCACTCACCATCCAGCCTCTGGCTATGGTTTCCACAAAACCTATTAGGTTACAGAAAAATTAGCTCCAATTTAAAAGAAACTCGAAATGTTCACTTCAAAAACTCCTAACTCACAACGAATTCTCAATCCGAGTATTGGCGCATGATCGTTTCTTCTTCAGAAGCCAGAAACTGCACCGATTGCCGCCATTCGCCGTCATTTTCAGCGAGAGTTAGAGAGAGAAACAAACAGTTAGAGAGAGAGAGAGGTAATTAGAGAGAGAAAGCTAGACAGAGAGAGTATGCGTCTACTAGACGTCGTTACCTAAATGGGCTTTGAATCGGCCCATTTTGAATCGGCCCATTATATTTTTGAATTTTCAATTAATTAAAAATATAACGTATATTGTTTAAGAAGGACACGTGGCATTGCGAAAACAAGAAGCTAACGTCTACTGCTTTCCATACTCTATGGTTTCCTTCCCATTACTTCCGCCGGCAAAGCTGAGACCACACAGACGGCACAATACGAAGAAAAAAGATGTATGCGACGGCGATTATCTCTCTTCCGGATACTAATTCCGTCGTCGCCGGATTTGCTTGCAGTAATCAGACATTATGTTGCCGGAACACTGTAGCTAAATCCAGTTTCGCAAAATTTTCTTCTACGATGAAATCTTCACCTCTTGCTTCTAAATTCTCTCCCATGGTTTGCACTACTAGATTCATTCATTCTTCAGTTTTCAAGAGATTCGACACTGTCATGGAGTGGCAAGAATGCAAGTAAGCGATTCTATTTCCCTGCTCTGACTATCTTTGACTTGAGTAATTGTTGATGTAAGATTTATGCTCCTTGTTTAGATTTTTTGGGTCTAGGGTTTGCCTACCAAGGAGGGAAATAATCTTAATATCTTCTTCTCCTTTGGTTTTAATTACATGTGTTGCTCAATGATTGGTCTAGAGATTCATATCCAGTACTTTTAAATCAATGATCGGCCTAATGGAGATCTTATGTAGTTGCTGTACCTTTGCTAATGGAGGTCCGATTCTTGTTTTTTCTTGTTTTACTGTCGTCTGGTGATGTTACTTTCACAATTGTGCTTCGTTTGTGTATGAAATCATCAATCTAGAGGATGATCTGATTTAGGATTTGATGATTCTTTTCTCTTGAGAGATTAATGAAGGTTCTTGAAATGTTTGAAACTTTGTTTCTGATGATTTATACTCTGGAGAATTTCAGAGTGAAGTTGAAGGTTGATGTTCCTGCGTCAGTTGCTTATGGACTCTACTCTGACCGTGAATCAATTCCTCGATGGATGACCTTCATTTCATCTGTAAAGGTGATGAGATTTTGTTGGCTTTAAGTTTGTAAAGGGTCATGGATTTGTTTTGTGGTATTGATGTTCCGGTTTAGTGCAGGTATTGAAAGACAAACCTGATTTATCTCGTTGGAAATTGGAATATAAAGCATTTGGTCAGAATCTTCAATACTCTTGGCTTGCTAGAAATTTGCAGGCAAGTATCAACAACTCTTTCAAGAAATATGTATTTAGATTTCACATAGTTATCAACATGTTGTTTCCTGCAGCCTCTCCCAAACCAGAAAATACACTGGATTTCTCTAGAAGGTCTTCCTAACAGGTAAAAGAAAAAACTTAAACCATGTCTTAAATCTTCATTTCTTGACACTTGATGTGAAGATCTTGCGTTTTACAGGGGCACTGTTCGGTTTTTCCCACTAGGACCTTCATCATGTGACGTAGAAGTGAGATTCCATTGTTCTTCTTGCTTCTTTTATTCATCAATCAGTCTCCAAGTTCCATTTTTGATGTTCATGAACATCAATTAAGCAACAATGGGGGCAATTTCATCAATCTGATCCATCTTCTTGAGCTCTTTATTTGCTTTTGTTTTGTAGCTAACTTTTGCATATGAAGTTCCACTGCTGCTTATACCATTCGCTGCAGTAAGCATTCTTTCTTCACCTGGAAACACAGCTTAAAGACTCTTTCTTTATCGGTAACTTAATTCTTGATTTTTTCTTCAGCCGCTTCAATCGTTGATGCAAGGATTAATCAGAAATAGTTTGGAGCAATTTGCAGAGGTAGCAAAGACCACAAAGACCACTTAGAACACAACACAAGATAATAGCAAAAGACTTCACATTCCCATCATTGTTCTTATAGGACTTTGCACATATATATCATTTGTTGTGACGTCACCGATATTGATTATATAAACGTTGTTTATTTCACCTGAGTATATTAGACTCTCGGTAACTCTGAGTTTATCTAATCCCAATAATTATGTAATTGTTCACCTTTGAAAAACTCTATATTCAGTTGACCATTTGGGTTTCAAGAAGTTTACATACAACAAACCAAACCGGTACTAAACCAGTAATAATAAACCAACTCTAATCACTAAATCCGATACTTTAATCAGTCTTGAAGATATTTAAAAACGATTCTTTGATTAAAATTAATAAATGTTTAGACGATGGAGTTTAATTGAAGTGTTCATCTATATTTAGGATACACGCTTTGCTTACTTACTTGTATGGAAATTGTGTAGGGATATTAATAGCGAATAAAAAAGGAAAAAACATGTGACCCAAATTAAAATACAAGTAAGATGTCATTTAAATATTCTTCGGTCATTTATATATTCTTTGGTCATTTTTTATGGAAAATAATTATATATGATATATTGTACGTATACACGTAACAACTTTAACGTATAACAATAAATCATTTAATTAAATTAATCAATAGTATGAATCTTCTGATTCAATACAACTATACAAGGCTTACAAGCCCTACAAGTTAACGTCCACACAAAAAATGACGTCATTCAAGTGGTACCTTTTTTTAATGACTAATACTCAAATACTGTTTTACCCTTATTCACGTTTTTCACGATAAACGCGACTTTTGAAGCCAAATAATAGTATTATAAAAAGACATTGTGATTTCTATTGGATTATTCCCTTTTCTATATTATTTTTAAGGAATTCGTTACATTTTATTGCGTTAATTTTATATTATACTCCAATTATTTTATAATATAAAATTTAAGGAAGCCAATTATTTCCCAGTTGAAAAATTTACGTTGAAAATTTGAAATCAATGGCAACATTATAACTTACTATAAAAGTTAGTAAGGGGCATTATAGTCTTTTAACAAAGAAGCTCTATTTTTTTTTGTTCCAGGAAGAAGCTGTATTTTCTCACCTAATATTTCTTCTCCTCACAGTGTTCATCTATCTATCTTCCCCTCTAATGGAGATAATGAACAAAGAGAAAAAGATGGAAATCAAAACGATCAACGAGATCGATGAACCACAACAACACAAAGAACAACAACAAGAAGAGATGGAGAATAAGAAGATTGATATGTTCTTCACTCTGATTAAAAACTACCAGGAAGCAAGGAAACGAAGACGAGGTACAGAATTACCAGAACATTCCGGCGACGATGCTCTAAATCCAAGGAAGAGATCTGACGGCGGAGAGAGATCCAGCATTGTTCCTGTTTTCCGTGCTGAAGATTTCGCTCACTGTACTGTCTTAACTCCATCGACTTTGATCATTATCCCCACCAAAGATCTAGAGGACGAAAAGCTACAAGAAGAAGAAGCAGAAGACGAAGAAGAAGAAGCAGAGAATGGTTTAGATTTGAATCTTGCATTGTAACAAAACTCTCTTTAATTTTGTGAATAGATGAAAACCTTCTTAATTTACACAATAACCAGAATTCAGCAATGCAATTCAAGAACAGGTGAAACATGGTACCAAATTAGGTCAAGAAGCTGCAGGAGAATTTGCCATTGATGAATGTTAGCTTCTCAGATTTCACAACAGAATCTAAAGGAAGTGGGAGAAAGGTTTTATCAGGGCCATAAAAATGAGGGAAGCTATTCACACCATCCATAGCTTCATAGATTAATCCATCTCCAAGCTGCAAATCAAAATCTCATTGTTCTTAGATTTTCTTAGTCCTATAAAACTACAAAATTCTACTCCTAAATCAACATCAATTTCAAGAAAAAGTAGAGAATCAGTAACAAACCTTCTTAGAATCGACTTGAAGAAGGTAGAGATCCTCCTTAACATTCAAGAAAAAGTTCTGCAATGTTGATTGCACCTGGAAATTACAGTCAATTTCATCAAAACCGTCACAAAATTTCTAAACCTTTACTCTTTCTATTCATTTCCAACACAGAAGTCCAAATCAACAAATTTCGAGATTCTTCATAGTCTTTCTTAAACATCCCCATGAAAAAACTCGAGATCTTTAGAGAATCGTAGAGAAATTAGGGTTAAATTTGGAGAGAAGACCTGATCGAGTTTGCTGAGATGGAAACATCCAGTTGACTTATCAAGCTCTCCACCAAACGAAGATCCATTCTTCTGAAATTCTTCCCATTCTTGCGCTGTACTGATTCTGTATATGAAACCTTCGTCCGCCATTGTTTCGCCTCACCGGGAACTTGTAACTGCGAAGAAATCGAAAACGCTAATTATCCCCAAAAAAAAGAAATTCGATTGAAAAAAAAAAAAAACAATTTCGATACCAATTCATCAAACCGGTATTAACCGTAATTTATCATTTGAACCGGAATTTGTTACTCTAACAAACCGTTAACCGTTTCTATACCAAACCGGTAACCGTTTCTGCAATCTAAACCGAATCGTCGTCAACTTCGAAGTTCTATATATTCCTCCGCTTTATTCATTTGATGGTGGAATTCAAGGTCAGCAACTAAAGAAATTGTGAATTCTTGACTATACTCCTGAAGGTCTACAATCATGGCGGCGTCAATGGCGAAACCTATTTCCACAACTCCTCTTAGCTTTTACTCTGATAGGAGGAGCATTTCTTTCTCCGATTGCGTTTCGATTTCTTCTGGATTTCGACACTCTCGTGCTTCTCGCCTCAATTTGGTCTCAAATTCACAGAGAAACACTCGATTTCTCCCTATCGTTAGATCGCAAAGCTCTTTTGGTAAGCAACAATGGTGGATTTCTGAGCTTTTCTTTGTCGTTTTTTGCTTTTTCTTTTTTCTCAATTGCGATGAATTTTAGTTGTTCATATATCGTTTTCTTTTCTTTAAAGATTACATTCCAGACTCAAAATTCTACAAGGTGGAAGCAATTATCAGGTAAACTTTTGGATTTAAGAGAGACTACTGTCAACGTTTCTGTTTTTGTTCTGTAAATTGACTCATTCTTTCTCTTTCTTTTGGTAATTTTGGGACTATAAAAGACCATGGAGAATCGAAAATGTTTCCTCGGTAAGATCAAGAAACAGCTCTACTTCTTTATTGTTTTCAATCTTGGCTGATCATATTCTGTAACTAAACTCCATTGTTTACAAATAGAGAGAGAGAGTTGTGCATATAGCCTTTCAAGACTGTCCAAATCTTTGTGTTCTAGGATTAAGAGTTATTTCAGTTCTTGTAGATTCTTGTTGCTTCTTTAAACATATAAATGAGTATCAAATTGGCGAAAAAGGGATACTAATCTTGACTTTCTTGGTTCACATATAATCAAAGGCTTTACTCAAAGTTGGGATTCGGGGTGTTACTGTTTCTGATGTTCGAGGATTTGGTGCACAAGGTGGTTCCAAAGAGAGACATGGTGGTAAGTTCTTCTTCCATCTTAGAATAGGTTTGAAGATTCTTATCACAACTTTATTCATGGCTATTCCATGCACTGATGAGTTGCAGGCTCTGAATTCTCCGAAGATATGTTTGTTGCTAAAGTGAAAATGGAAATCGTTGTTAAGAAAGACCAAGTATGTATCATCAAAAATCCGAAACTCCTAAGAAAAACTATTATGTTCTAAACCATTACTGCTGAAAAAAACACATTAATTTCTCTTTGTTACAGGTTGAATCTGTAATCGACACTATAATTGTTGGAGGAAGGACGGGAGAGATTGGTGATGGCAAAATTTTCGGTAAACAACCCTCTTGTTTAATATCAGTTTATGTTTCTTCAAGATGTTTAGAGTGAAACTTACTTAGATTTATGATTGGTTCTTGTTTGGTGTTCTATACAGTTTCACCTGTGTCAGATGTTATAAGAGTTCGAACAGGTGAGTTAACTTAGAAGCATTTCCTTTTAAAAGAAAACATGATCTTGAGCTTGAAGTTTGCCTTTGAAATGTCTGTAATTGTCGCTTTCAGGTGAGCGTGGAGAGAAAGCGGAGAAGATGACTGGAGGAAACTTTTGACATGCTTTCCTCTTCTTAGGTACAAACAGAGCTTGTTAATGGCGGCTAGAATGGTGTAATCAGTCTCTTTTCTTTAGGAATTGTCTGGGAATAATAATGCACGAAGTTTGTGCTTAGTTTTTTTCTGTGATGTGTGTGTAAACTCTGTACATGACTTAGGCAGAAATATCTGTTCTGGTTTCTCAGAAATTTGACATTTTTCCTGCATTGAGCCATGAAATCTTTTCTTTTTTTCACTTTTTTTTTACCTCACAATATTAGTATATATACTTTGTATAAAAATTGATAGATAAAGTCGAATAGGACGCAAGAGTACAATGAAATCTTACAGATTTCTCTAAGATTGAGAACACAATCTACAAAACAGAGAGATTTCTGTTCTTAATTCTTATCTTGGTGATGCTTCACTTCCATCTTGTTTTATGACCGAACACAAGACCTGTCTTGAGATGTAACTTTCCAGTTCTCTCGAGACTTCGGTTAACTTTAAGTCAAAGTTGCTTCTGTATTTTTGCTTCGGGGAAGGTACTGCTGCACCAGTAAACCCTGTGGAAGATGAACCAGAGAATCGCCTTCGTGGGCTTGAGAATCTCCCTGGTGAAATTTGAAGGTTAACTGCAGTTTTTGATGGTGATATGACTCTGCTATTGTCTGGTTCTAATAGCAGTCCAAATTTTGTCTCTAATGGAAGTGGTTTTAGTGAATCTTCTTCAGTTTCGGAAACTGGTTTCGTCTTCCTTAGTCTTTCTTTTGCTTTCTCAGCTGCTTGTAGAGCCTTTTCACTGCTTAAAGTTATCAGCTTCCATGGATTTATGCTTACATGGAAACCTGGTTTCTTGTTCAACAGAGCAGAAGGTGAACGTCCATCTCCTTCTACTTTTATGGGTAGTCTCTGTTGAGTCTGTAAAAAACAGTCTTTAAGAACACAAAGTGGCAACAAGAGTTTAAATTTTTTGGAAAAGAAACAGTTCATCAAAAGGATATATTCACCTCGGTTTCTTTCCTGCACATAAACTTTGAGATAAAAGTTTGTTTTGGTCTTTCCGGTGAATCAAAATCAGAGCTGTCATCTGAAGATGAATCTAGTTCATCAAAAGGATCAGTTTCTGTAAACTGATTCTCTTCCCGCATTGCTAAGATATAGTCGTAGGTTCTCATCCCCTGTAAATGTTTAAGAGTTATTTTCAAAGAAAGATATCTAAATCAAAGTAATCCTGTCGAGGTTACCTTTCTAATGAGAACCAGATGGAAGAAGAAAAGCTGCCCCATGGCCGCCGAGCCATAGGCCGTAAATAAAACCAGCAGAACCTGTAAAATGCAAGGACCTAAAGCTTGTAAGCAGATAGAAGCTGCAGTAGATTTCATGAAGGAAACATAAAGAGAGAGCCTATGAGTATTTTTACAGATATTGTAGCAAGAGCCCATCTTGGAAATTCTACATAAAGCCTCCTCTTCAGTTCAGTTTCCATCCCTTTCTTGTCCACAAAACACCTGACAAAGATGGCAACGGCTGTTCCACCTTCTATCATTAGCTGTTGCAATAAAAGCTAGCTTTTCAGGCTCAGTTTAAGTAGTTGATGTTCACAATAAGAAAAGAGCTGTACGCACCATAAGCAAGACGAAAATCATTAGGAGTATGAACGTGGTGTAATTCCTTTTCCCAACGCAGTTATTCAGCCACTGGAGACACCACAACACAGCATAGTCAGAAAGTGCAGAAGAATTAAATGGAAAAAGCTAAAACCTTACCCTGCAATGGTGATCAAACCCTTCAACACACCGGTTACAAGTCCTGCAATGCTTACTGCTACGCTTAACCTAAATAAAAACACAAGGAAACATCTAATTAAGTTTTCTTTTTCATAACAAAGTAGTGCATAATGAAAACTTAATGCACAAACCTCTAAATCACAAAGTGAACAATAAGAGATGTCATCTTCCTCTTTAGGGTCAGGTGTAATTGCGTCATCATTCATGACCAGTGGGAAAGGAAGAAGTGGCTCTAGCTGCACACTACTTTTCCATGGATCCAAATATGTCCTTCGGATAAAATTTCTTAAGATCTTCCTCTCTAATCTCCTGAAAAACCTCACTACAACTTGACTTAAAACAACCTTGAATCTCAGCTTCATCAAGACTCCTTTGGATTTGGATTTTCTCCTTTTCCTGGAACTAGTCTTATCCGTAGGATCAATCGCAGTGCATCTAGCAAATAATACAATAACAGAAACCGCCTGAAAGGAAAAGCAGAAAAAACTCATCAAATCTACAGAAGATTCAAGTTTCTATTGAACTTGAATAGTAACAAACGCAACTTCTTGAGAAATTGTTTGACATTACCACAAAGGAGAAGGCTGAAAGAACAGTGATAATAGCTATTCGATTCCCCAGGAAAAGACCGAGGAATACATAGAAGGACACAACCAGAACACTGTAAACAACAGCTCCCACAATCTGCACAATTACCAGAATACAGCTCAATTTCACAACAATTAAACCCGGAAGATATGGATCAATCACGGATAAATTCTAATTTCAGCTCTCTAAGACAGAAATCGATAGATCAGCTCTAAATATCCCA
The DNA here is from genome assembly GCA_000411095.1 of Aethionema arabicum. Classification (NCBI taxonomy): domain Eukaryota; kingdom Viridiplantae; phylum Streptophyta; class Magnoliopsida; order Brassicales; family Brassicaceae; genus Aethionema; species Aethionema arabicum. The sequence goes on from KE150568.1 coordinate 12,376, forward strand.
ATTTCTGAAGATAATTTTGCGAGATACTCAACATCGGAAACCTCAAAAGTTTGCTCTATCGAATCACATGAGATGAAACTTAATCCTGAACCTATCGGAAACCACAAAATTTTGCGAGATACTCAACATCGGAAACCTCAAAAGTTTCCCAACTAAGTTCCTAAAAATTTCCAAAAAAAAAAGTATCTCAAGAAATTGCTGGTTTCTGTTCCTGAACCTGCAATGGGTGAAGCGGTCGTTGCCATCCATGGCGTCGTCTCATCATGGTAAACTACTTCCCAGGGTCAGATCTTCACTTACGAAACCCTAATCGATTACTCCCATAGCTACTCTCACTCAGCTTCCAAAAATCAACAGAGACGGAGACAACACTTTTATTTGTAAAGGAATAAATGTTTAATTATGATTTATTTTACTTTCTTCTGTGTTTTGTGTTTTGTTTTTATTTTATTTTACTTTTGTTTCTATTTGAATGTACCAACGGTCGGGTTTTCAAATTTTGAAGTAACGCTCGGATGGATCTACTTTATCAATCGGACGGCTCTTAATAATTGGGCCTTCCACATCACTACTTAAATCAGCCCATTAATGATAAAAGCCAAATTGGGCTTTTTTTTACGTCATAAATAAATAAAATAAACTTAAAATAAAAATTAATAATTGAAAAGCAACATATCACAAACTTTGGTCCTCTTCGTATAATTCATATGTATTTTTTTAACAGAAAATGATAAATATATAGCTATGTACACCATAAAAACTGAAGTATACATAATAATATAATATATAGATAAAAAAAAAAATACTAATTATACATATAATAAAAAAAAGATCTCTTAGGTAGTAGAGAAAGTGGTGCAAGACTGAGGAAGCTGTGGTGAATCACCATTACTATTTCCATCAACCTTATGATCATCATTACTCTTACTATTATTATTATTAACATTTCCTCCTCCGATAATATTTGTAATCGCCGCCGCAAGCGCCGCCGTGAAATTAGGATCCATAGCAATCGCAGCTTTAACCGAATCAACCATGTTATAATTAATCCCATCACGTGGCGACGGTGGTGGTAACTGTCCCAACAATTGATTATTAATTGACCTAATTTGATTACCAGCGTTTGGTAAAAACGCGGCGGGATTGTACTGTCCAAGAAGTTGCGGTGGGAGCGGTCGAGGCGGTGGAGGATTTGTGAGATCTAATGTGATTGTAGGAAAAGGAGCGGAAGCAGAGAGTGTAGCGATTGTAGAAGTGTAATTAGGGAAATTGTGATTGTATGATGATGACGTGGCGGCGATTGGATTAGATAGCGTTTGGTGGAAGTTGCTAGTAGTGGAACCAGATAAAAGCATTGCGGCTGCGGCTGAAGTTGTTACGGCCATAGCGGTTGCTGACGGTGGAAGCGGGTGGTTATGGTTACCTTCATAAGTCGTTGTTAAGATAGTCGTATCTTCAGCGCATCTTTGGACCTAATAAATTTAATTCAATTAATTAATACATCAAATCATTAAAAAAACTATATATTATAATCAGCGATATATCAATTAATATTCCTTGAGTTTCTTTTAGTTGCAAAATTTTGTTTCAAAATATAAAATGTTTTAAGTAAAAAAAAAAATGCATTTTCACAATTTTATTCTTGTTTACTATAATCATAATTTATTTGATTAATTTGTGTGTATTATCTTTAAACACTTTATATTATATGAAATATACCTGTTTACGGACCGGACATCCAATGGCCATAGTGCAACGATAGTAAGCTCGAGGACATGGATTTCCTTTCGCCATTTTTTGTCCGTATTTTCTCCATTGGCATCCATCATTTACCTACCGAAAATAATTTTTAAAAAATAAATAAATACTATATGATTTTTATTAAATTAATATGCAATAATGGAGAAGTAAATTGATTAATATTAGTATTATACCGTAGTGGCATCAGATCTAGCTCGAACAGAAACCCTAGCTTTTCTAAAGGGTAATTCTTGATGAGTGTTTTGTTCTTCATCATTATTACTTGTCTTGTTGTTGTTGTTATTGTACTGGTCCAGTTTCGGTGATTTCGGTGAGTTTCCGGGGACTTCGCCGTCCGGAGATCTTCGTTTCAAGGTGGCGGTTTGCTCCTTAACCGGAATTTCATTGTTTATATTCATTGCTCTTTTCTCCTCTATAGCTTGTGGTATATCATTCTAATTTAACAAATTTAAAAATAAAGAACAATATTATTTAATCAATTTTTGTGAGAAAACTGTAAAGAAAAGGACTTGTAGGTGTAAATGTTATGCAAGAATCTTAAAAAAATTATTACCTTTCATGACGGGATAAAATAAGTAAATTATAAGATTGGTATAAAATAAAATAAAAGAAAAAATCATAAAATTATTCACGGAGCGGAGTATATAACCATAACTAACTTGTCAATAAATGCGTATATATTTAATTATATGATTAATAATATATGTAATTAATGACGTTAGAGATGAAAAATTTGAAAATTTATGATTAAAAATAAGTTTGATAGATAACATTAATTAATTAATACGAACATGAATAGAAAGACGGAGAGGTTTCAATTATTGATTAATTAGGAAATTTAATTATGTAATTATATGATCAATGAATGAAATATAATTAGTGAGTTAATTACCTGATTTTGTTTATATAGATCTTGTTGAAGTTGTGTGTGTCTTGCGAACAAAACTCGATTATGAAGATCATTGTAACTTTTAGTTATCTCTTCTAATAAATTTCTTAGCTTCTGATTTTCTTCATTAAGCCTCCCAATCTCCATTTTTAGCCTACTCATCTGCACAATTACATTCATTAATTAATATTATTGTTTTAAATTAATTATCGCCTTTAATTAACCAATTAATTAACTCATTAACCATAATTCAGTCAATCTATATTCCTACACTAATTAAAAAAATTAAATATACGCCTAAAATTATTAAAAATACACTGGTATGATCACATGTTAGTGTAAATTTTAAAAAGAATGGAAAAAAAAATTGTTTGTATCCAATTACTAAATAGCAAAAAAAAAATTACTTGGAATTTGGATTTATCATCATCATCATCATCGGTAGTAATTCTTGATGTTCCAGGATGTGAATCGACCAAATCCTATTAATTATGCAATTAATTACATGATTAATAACAATCCACATCTTATTATATAAATATGTAACTTATTTAAAAGCCTTACGTTTAATCGGGAAGATCCAACGATTGTGGCCGTGAGATGAGCAGCATCGTACGGCTGACAATTGGCGGCGAAAAAATCAACTTCTTTGATCGAAGACGGCGCCGTTTTGTGATTATGATGTTGATGATCATCATCTTTAACGGCGGAATCTCCCCGGCGAAATTCACCGGAGTGCAAAAAGGCAATTTCACGGCGATCTTGATGAGTATGTTCTTCCATTTACAAGAAAGAGAGAGAAAAATAAAAGGAAAAGAGAGGTTTATATATAATTAAAGACTATGAAGTTATTATAAGGAAAAAACTTGTGTAAAGTCTTTCGCTAAAGTTTCTATTTTCAACAAAATATCACTATTTTGTCAAATGTGTTATATATAAGCACACGAAACAATTTTTTTAATTAAATTAAATAGCAAAACGACAATTGTGTTCTATTATATTTTATATTTATGTTTATACGAGATTTGTTCGAATATTTATAAATCTGACTCTTTCTATCTTTTTTTCACAGACTCTTTCCTTAAAAACTTTTTTTTTTAAATGGTGATTTTTATTTAATTATAATTTAATAAAGCTATAGGGAGATCTCGGAAGGTTGTTAAATGTCAGATTTGATCTTGATCTCAATTTTTTTTTTTAAATTATTTAAAGTTGTTTTTTTCGCAATTATTTAAAGTTGTTAGATGCAATGAGAAACGGTAAGAAAAATAATAAATACTAGAAATGACGTTGGATTTGTACACGTGTCAAAATATAAAGGTAAGATGGTAACAGTGACGTGTTAAAATTGTAGATAAAGATTAAAAACGTTATAAGATAAATATCCGTTAAGTAGCCGTTAGATAAAGGAGAAACGACGTGAGAAAGACTCGGTAGTAAAAGGACGAGAAGCGTTGTCTTGAGGTCAACGGAGTTGACGGCACGGCATAACGTAGCTATCGGACGGTGGAGAAACGATAAAGTAGGTGGGGCCCATTTAAGAGAAGAAAAAGTACCTAATCCCACTTGACTACTACGAACTCAAACCTAAAACCTTTTCTCCTCATTTTTTTTTTAATTTATATTATATTAAATTAATATATGATTTTTTTTTTAATTTGTATTTGTCACATTCAACGAGCTTCACGGAACACCGCCGTGGAATATCATTAACAGTTATAATCTTTATATAACCTTTTTTTTTTGTCATCAATTTTTATATAACTTTAATTTGATTATTATTACATCTGTGTATATATATACCACTAAAACTTTTCTTTTAATTTTTAAGATATTCGGGTTTGAATTCATCAAACAGGAAATAAAAATATTTAATTCATATTTTGGTAATAAAATTAATTTGTTGTTCATACGATAAAAAAAATAGATACAATAAAAAAGTATATATATGTATGCGGGTATATATCTAATTTGGATGCTCAAAGTATATAAATTGAATACAGATGAATATAAAAAATTTTGTTGTTAATATTAACAACAAAAATAAATAGATTAATGTTCGTTGAAATAAATCGATTGATTGTAAAATTGTCTATCATGTTTTAATAATTAACATATACATCTTGAATTTGGACCGACCTAAAGGTTATTAAAAGGTATTGACCAAAAATATAACTTAAAGCCTATTAGTTGTTGACGCTGAAATTTTTGACTCATTCATTGGTTGATTCCCGTGAAATTATTTGTTTGTTTAATTGTCTTCACAAGAAATATTTAGAAAAATTAAATAATTTTTCAATGTTTAATTAAATCAATTCCATGTGCGTTGATGTTCACTAAATTGTTAGTACAATTTTATATTATAATTTTGGTTGGCTTTTTATTTTTCAAAAATAGAAAGAAATTGAAGAGATAGATATTATTTTATTTGAAAAAAAATATCTGTCTTTTTATAAAAAATATTTTTAAATATATATAGTGAAGGAATATGCACGACTGTTTCCTATATATTACTTGACGTATGACATGCTGACATTTATATAATTGAAATATTCTACATTGTATATATTTATAATTTATAATTATTGGTCATCAACAGTCCACACCACATTTTTTCTTCTTAATTAAAAAAAAAATACAATTCGTGATCACACTACATCGGATTTTGCCCATTTTGGCAGCAAAATACTACACCAAAATCGTGTTTACCATACACCTATTATTTCTATATCTTCCATAAGAAAAAAACAAGTTTTAAATAATAACTCAGCAGAACACAAAATAGAATTGTATTGTCTACCTTTTTCTAACTTTAATAACATTTTCAGTAGTCCATTTTAATTTTAAAGAAAAATTTGAATAAATATGTTTCTATGGTTTTTTCATTTATTCTTCAAAATTAATGAATAATGAATATATATATATATATATATATTTTCTCTCTATCAAAATTAAGTTAATTAAGTTTATATTATGTTTATTTCATATATATATATAGTGAATAAATTATATGGACTTTTGTCATTTGGCTACACGTTTTGGGTCGTAGACGGTAGAGAGCAGACGTCTCTTGTGATTATAAAACCCTTTTTTCATGAGAGTAATTAATGTCGACATATTATCTATAACAAAATAATACAGTATATAAAAAAATAATATATCATAATTTAATTGTTTATTAATTGAAAAGATGTGGCGAGAACTTTGGTCAATGAAGTAGAAGAAGATGCCATCTTTCTAGTTGACTCTAAAAATCAACAGCTGGAAGGTCCTTTTCTTCTGCCCTTTTATTTTATTTTTACTTATATCCATTATTTTAATTTAAAATACATGTTTGTATACATTTATATGATTATAATATACGAAAAATGAAGAAAATTTCATACATTACATCTCACACCTCTAAAATTTCAACTTTCAAGTCGTGATCTTTGCAGTTTTTCCATGTGAGGAGATTTCATATCAGCGAGTCAAAGTCAATGATAAGTTTAAATATATTTTATATAATAAATGCAGTTTTCGTTTTCTTCTTATACGGAGATTTAAAATAAATTTTGAAAAGTATATAGCAGTAATTAATAGTTAAAAATAGTAATTAATTGTCTTAAATAACACTAAAGATAATAATTTTATATAAATGATCAAACTATCGTCACTACTCTCGTTTCCGAAAGCCAATATATAATTATTTATTAGTAAAATAAGATAATTACACAATTATTAAGAAAAATAAAAATAATAAAAAAAATTAGCGAAAGTAGTTAAGGTTAATCTACTGCTTCTGATTGTTTCCATTCACGTCTGTCTCTCTAATTAGTATTAACACACGTGATTTAATTCATTTTTCCGCTGTAAATATTCACTATATTTTTTATAAAATAAAAGAAAAAAAACTGACCAAATCAAAATAAAAGGAAAAAAAATTATTTATAATATATACAAGTGGAGATGTGAGTTTAATTGGGTAAAATAAAACGGCGGCGAATAAAAAAGAAAAATAAAACAATAAAGAAAAATAAAAGTGATAAACGTACCAAACTTCGCCCACACGTTTGGGATGAAAAAAAGGAAATTTAAAAGAGGGCAAAAAAATGGTCCATTTTTTTTCCAAAATATAATTATCTTAAAATTTGCAGTTTTTTTTTTCATAATTTATAACGTACCATATACGTTATATATATGTAATATAAATAGGTAAAGCAATATGGTCCGCGGCTGTATTTGTCGTAGTTGTTAACTAGTGAGGGATCGTGAAATTTCTAGCCTACATTTATTTAATTATCTTTGACCTCTCCCTAGCTTAGCTACCTTTTATTTACTATCTTCACATGCATAATTATATTTATATTAATTAATTAAATTCAATAATTCTACATTATAGCTTCGGATCATGTACCAAATTTTCAATTAATTATTGCATCATTAAATATACTACTATCGTTAACATATTATCAACCATAGAAATTGTATTTTATAAATATCTATTAATCAGAAATGGAGCGAATTTTGTAAAATTAAATATGTGTGTATAACTTTTAAATGATATATATATATATATAAGGAAAATTAATATAATTAATTAGGGTACTTTATTGTAAAGAAAAATACAAAAGCAAAGAGGTCCAAAAATGAAATGGGACCAGCATGTAGTCGGATTAGCCATCAAATTGGCAATTTTTTCGTATATCTTTGAAAATTAAGTGACCTCTTTATATTCCTATCCACTTTTCATTCACACTCACTTCCAATATTAATTATTTTTCTTTTTATTTATTATTATTATTCATATCACGACGCATGTGTTCGATTTCATCACGTAAATACAATAATTTACATTTTTATATTTATATATGTTGGACCGGCTCTAAGGCAAATTCCGTGAAATATTTAGAAGCCTTTAAATTATATCGATATCCGAATAATATTTTTTTTTATAAAAAATCGTTATTGAAATATTGGTCATAATTTAATTTTGTCTCGTATACTCAGGACTGATCTTTTATATCGTATAGATATTAAGATTAAGAATATATAAGTAGAGTAAATAGAAATGCATTTACATATATATATAATATTATGTGTGTACTCACGGTTACTATATTAATTTTATACATTTAACAACATACGAATAAATATCCATTTATGGAATATATATAGTTTTGAGTAATTTTGAGGTTTTTACGTGGTTGACATATTTTGACCGATACGGTCTATAATTTTTTTAACCAAAAAAAGGAGTAATGATTTTAAAATATTTTTGTAATCGTAGATTAGCCCAAAAAACAATTTTAACATTAAATAGGCGAATATTATAGTTAACTTGTCATGATCCATTATATTATATTATTAAGTAAACAATCCACCTATATGCACGTCTTCTATATATATGTATATGTATGTGTGCGTGAGTCCGTCCACATGGTCTAACAAAAGTCAAAGAGTTCATCTAATTATCGTTGACTAATTATTATTAGGTTTGATCATTAATTACGGAAAGCACCTCTTTGATACTCTTTTTCCCCCCAAGTATTTTTTTTTGACCGTTGTAAAATAAATCCTTTTTTCCTTAATTTTGTTTAAATTAAAAATTAAGAAAAATTTATCACAATAAAATTGGAAATTAAACTTAACTATACATGCCTTAATTACAAGAGTGAACTTGTTGAATATTAAATATTTTTATTTGTAATTAGTTACTTCATTTATAAAGTTAATAAATGCACATGTGCTTTTTCCGCAACGTCCTCTTTTTTTTTCTATAATTTAATTCAGTTGGTTTTATAAAGAAAACATATAAAAATGAACATCGTTAAAAAAAAAATTATATCATTCTAATTTTTTTGTTTATATTACCTTTTTTTTATGTATCATAGAATTGTAATTTTTTTTTTTTGGAACTAACTTTTGAGTGTTTGTTCAATATTATATATATGTTATTCATATATTCTACGTCAAAACATGATCACTACGGTTTGGTGAGTGAAAACGAAAGCGTTAATAATAATAAACGGTGATCATTATAATTAATCAACGTTTACAACCCAACAAAAATGGTAATTAATAAAAATAAATAGCTATAAATTTTATAGTATAAGGTTTTGTTGTGTTTTAATTGTGATGATTAATTACTTTTTGAACTCCAAAATAGATATATTAATGTTGAACTACGTATCCATTAATCAAACATATCAATGGAAAAAAAAATGAACTAATTCTTCTTGTTTCGCTTGATGGATGACAAGTGAAAACATACACAGGAAATTTTTAAAAATAATATAAAAAAGTTACAAGACTGCAAATTCTAATTTTTGAAATAGTGACTTTTCCGATAATTAGAATTAAGTAAGGTATTTCTCTAAAAAAAAAATATATTAAGAAAGATATTAATATTTGTAAAAATTCATAAAAAAAAATATTTATATACTTTGGCTTAATATTTCTCATGTGAATTCAACTTTATATCGAAGATTCCTTTGTTATTACTCATTTTGTCAAAAAGGGTGTAAAAGTATTAACAAGAAAAGGGGGGTAAAAGTTAAAAGTAATTGATTGTTTTTCTACTTTAATTTGCACAATACATTACAAAATTGTGAATCTGAGGACTACTTGAACAAATTAATAACATTTTCACATAAAGAAAAATAAATAATGATAGCTGGTAGATGTAAATATTAATTTCGCTATATTGGGCCGATAGATTAAACTATGGGCTTTAAGCGGGCCTAAGCTATTCGTTAGCGGAAATAGCCGTTAGAGCCAAAATCTCATTTTATAAAATAATACCAAAATTGGATTTATCACGCCAAATTTCAATTAATTTGAAATATAAATATTTCATTACCGTTATTTCTTTAGTTCAAAAATAACTTATTAATCATCAGTAATATGAAAAATCATCAGTAATATGGCTTGCCAAAAAAAAAAAAAATCATCAGTAATACGAAAAATAATTAGACTAACATGTTAACTTATCTGTAATCCCTCCTTTGACATATATATAATTAAAATTAACTTATGAGATACTCAACTGTCAATTGGAGAGATTCGATCTAAGAGCAATTGAGAAAAGATAAGGTTATATAATAATAGAAAATGGACAAGTAATCACTTCATAACGCACCAATGTAGTTGTAGTGGCAACTATACATTATACACCACTCTTTTTACGCAGCCACGGTCCAATTAATTCATGCTTACCATATAGCAATAATTATTCCCCAATTATATATTTTTTTTTTCTATCACTGGATTAACAGAACTTTAATGATTTAAAATTTTAAAATTGTTTCGAAAATATATTGAAATTATTACTCAAAATAAAGTACAAAACCCATAAAATACAAAAATAAATAAATCATAAATATATTAAATACGAATATATTGGAGTGATTATAGCACATCCCATTTGAAAAACCAATAAAATCCAATAAAAAGTCGTTGAGACTTAGTCCAACCTCCATTTTCACAAGTTGGTCGACCCTTTATGTGTTCGTTAGCCATCGGACGTCAACTTTTATTATTTTTTTATTTTCAAAAAGAGATTCATTTACCTTTTTTATAAGTTATGGTTCTTCGATCCTTATCTCTGTTTAATTCTTTTTTATTTCCATATCTCTGTTTAATTCTAAATTACGATAATTTTTTCTGCGATTTATGTGAAATAACTAACCGATGTTATTCGTTTTAGTTTAAATTTCACTTTTTAATTATATATATATATATATATAATTAATTAACATTTTGATCCAAAATTAGTTTTGTTACTCGAGTATAATAAAATTGAAGTTCATTTGGTTGTAAATCTGGGTTAATTTTGGTTTCGGTTTGGATTTAACCAATTAAAAAATAAAGAGGAAATTACTTCCACTAGCCCAATTTTTTCCCATAATACATATTCTATCACCTCATATTTTTTT
>KE150568.1:31997-53201 GCA_000411095.1 Aethionema arabicum
ATTTTTCTTTAAAAAATAATATCTAAATGTAGAAATAACTTTCATTCGGTCTTTTTTGATTTTTATAACTAGATATGTTCCCGCGTTTTACGCGGGGCTAATATATTATATTTCAAAATAAAATTATATAAAATAATGTATTTTTGTATAGATGGTTAAGTAAAAGTGATGTTCCAAAGAAATTTTTAAAATATGGATATACATATATATTGTTAGACTTTTTGATATACATATAATTGTTTCTCCGTTGATTTTAAATTTAATTAGATATTTTTTCATTTTAATTTTTTTTCCTTAATTTATTGTATTTAAAACAAATGAAATATCGCTTGTGGTTCTTCTCTCGGTAACATATTGGCATAGTCAAAATATGCAATCATTATCTAATAGTAACGTAGCATATACGTTTCTCTTTTATTTAAAATATAAATGTTTGGTTCTTTTACAGGATAGCGATTTTGTTAATTAATAAAAAAAATCAGATTTAATAATAAAATTGATTTTTGGCATAAAAGGGTCCAGGATTAAAAGAAATTGCCGATAAACTTAGGTGTTTTAAATTTATATTTTATTTTGTTAATTAAGTTTATGTATATAGAAGTGAAAAAATGTACAGAGAATATAGTACAGTCCAATAAAAGATAACATGACATCATATTGTGGAAAACATGTACGCATATATATAGTTTGGATAATAAATCCAGAAGCTTCAAAGTACATTGGATACTTTCAGTATTGTCGAAACCTCAAATAACTATTTTATTTATTTTATTTGCATTAAATATATATACATATAAGTTGTATAATTAATAATTGGGATATTGAAACCGGGTCCCGGAGAATCAATTGACCCGACCCGAGTCCGGATCCACAAGTATCGATCACGTGAACTCCGCCTTGGGTATATATACGTTGATGTGCACTATTTAAAGCCAGTGAGGATTCGACACGTAAGCCTGGAAATTCAAATTAAGAATTAACTTTTATGTGATAATGTTGTTACTGTTCAGTAACAAAAAAAGATGTGATTAAAAAGTGAATGAAATTTATAAAAATAAAAGGCGTTAAATGCCTTCAGATTTGATTTTAATCATTATGACCGTTACGACAGATCTTCCGGCGCAGCTGCATTTTCCTCTTTTGGGCCCCACCGTTAGATTTTTTTTTTTACTCGTTGCTCACAAATAATTGTAAAATAAATGAGTGAAAAAAAACCAAATAAACGTTTTTAAATTACAAGAAATCTTGGAGAAAAAAAAAATTACACGAAATCTATTTATGCGTTGATAATATAAAGTCAGCATAAAATTACAGTGGATTTTTTTTAATTGACTAGCTATTTAAATGCAATCATAATTTAGTTGTTGATAATATGATCTAATAAATAACGATGTTATTATTTAATAATATATGCAGCAAATGCTATTTAGCATACAATAATTTTGTCGATTTAACAATGGACAGGTTTTACCTCAACTTTTTATCTTAACTGAATAGTAATATAACTCAATTTGAAAACGATTTTAATATCAATATACAATATAAAGATGATTCTAGTTACCCATTCTTCGATGGGTCCACGATAAAAAAAAATATAATATAATGGGATCTCTAATATAATTAGTACTTATATTTAATATCAACATTAATTTAGACCCACACATTGGCTAAACTTATAAAATGGGAACTCGTGTATATTATTCCATGGACCAAGGAATATGTTATTTTTACGAACTAATGTGTGTGTTTTTTCTAACTTGGGAAAACTTGTAAATTATATATAAAAATGATTTGACCATTTGACTTTTTTTTAGTTGTTTTTTATTATATTTTGGCCGTACAAAATTGAAAATGATATATTATGAAAGTGTAATAATGTGAAAACGAAAGCAAAAGAAAGGTAATTGTCAAAGAGAATTGATCTTTGATGTAATTTTGTTTTACCAGTCGTTATTAAAAAAAAATTATATAAAAATTGGCAGACAAATTAATCAATTGGTAAAGAGAAGAAACTTAATAATGATTAAAGAGAAGATTATAAAAGTAATTAGTACCCTTTCGAATCACTAATTGCAGCAAACTAGGGGTTTACCGACATCTACTGTTCAATTACGTCATAAATAATTATAATCACTAAATCAAAATAAACTAATCAATATTTTTTTCCACCAAAAAATATTTTTTGCAAAATAAACTACCGTAAACAACATTGGAATTTTTTTTATTTTTTGCAATAGAAACAACAAGTAATAAAAAAACGGGAGTATAATTTAAAATAAATTTAGTGAATGGCGTCCATAATTATCACAACTACAGAAATATGTAATTTAAATAGAGAAATTGGCTATTTTATACATTTAGTGGGCTTTATTTAGTTTTTTAGACCCAAAAACTAACTCTTTGTTTTATACACATTTGGATTAATGGAAAGACTAAACTACCCTTCCACACATCTATGTATCTTTTTAGTTGGCCTAATAGAAGGTTTAGGATTTAGGGTTTAGGGTTTAGGGTTTAGAATTTAGGGTTTAGGGTTTTGGGTTTAGGGTTTAGGGTTTCAGGTTTAGGGTTTCAGGTTTAGGGTTTAGAGTTTAGATCTAGTGTAAATAAATTACAAGGGCATTATCGTCATTGTTAATTATATGGTGTCTATAAAACTAAAACTGACTTTCAAATGTCTATAATACTAAAAAGGCATATGAAATGTTTATTTTGCCAAATTTTCCATTTAAATACGTGCTATACATTAAAAAAAATTAAAATAAAGGAATCTACAACTTTTATCAATTATTTTCTAATTTGGTTTGTCTTTTTAAAACTCAATTTAGTTTGTTTATTTTTCGCTAATTATATTTATTCTATTTATTGACACATTAATTTTTAACAACCCTCGTTTACTGCCATTTTTTTTTCATCGTTTACTGCCATTTAAACAATTGTTTTAAAACAAAACCATATTAATTAAAAAAAATTGCGTTATATTGTTTCTCGAAAGAATAATGTTGGGATTCGTATTATAGATAATGTAATGAATGATGATGATGATGATGCATAATGATTCCATGGATTGTACATCCTTAATCACAATATCCATCCCATCAAAAAAGTAGGACCCACTTTTATGGGCCCCACGATTTCTCCCCCTTCTTTCATGATCACTTCTCTTTATTACTTGGCCCCATTTTTCCAGTTCCGACACGTGTCGACTGTACGGTGATCTACATATTAATTTCCTTAATATACTAATTAACTCAATTAATTATTTTACCGTTGGGATTTAAAATTTTGAATTAACACAAGTTTTTTAATGACGTTTTTTTTATATACCTGCAATTAAACAATATTATAATTCACAATATCTGCAATGAAACAAATTTGAACGTAATAAAAAATAAAAAAAATAAAAATAAAATATTTTGTTTGAATTTTATACAGATAGAAAAATTATTTTACTACACCTTATGTGATTAAATATTGTCGGTATAATTGTTAAAAACCCTGTTGAGTTTGATATGTGATTAAGATTAGTTTTACTTAAATTGGTAGATACTAGATACAAAATATACATACAGAGTCAAATACATTAATTATTAATTAGATATCGTTGGTAAACTATATACATCAAAACATTCTTTTAACTTTGGTCCTGATTTAGATTATTTGGTCGTTGTCTGCATTTGTTAACTTTATATTCAGTATTTAATTGTATTAATCATTTTCTTAGTGGTATGATATTACTTGGTAAATTATTGATTGTTTATATTATATAAAAGAGACATGATAATCGTTTTTTCAACCGTCATGAATTATATTTAATTTATTTGAAAATCTAAAATTTGATGCGATAAAAAAATGTTCATGAAAATAGAATATTATACTATAATATATTAATATATGCAGAGGAGGTTTGATATATCTCGGTGAGATGATTACATTACATCCATTGGCACTTTTCTGAAAACATATTTCTCCGACGTTTCGCCATATATATTAATTTTTTTTATTTATATTATTAGTTTGAAATTATAATATTCGGTTTGTCTAGCCTAATAAAGGCAAACATATGAGTCCGCAAAAAATTTCATTCTAAAAATTTATCTTCTAGGAATTAGTTTTATATTTATTTTCAAGTAACTTTACAAAAAATAACGTATAGTTGTCGCACGAAAATTTAAAGTTACAAACAAAATTAAGATATTAATCTAAATAAAACCAAAATAAAGATGACAAAACATTTCTTTCTTTTTTTCTTTTTAATTATGCACGCATATACAGTCATTTGTATATTATTTTCAGGCTACAAAAGTCATTTATACACACATATATATAGTAGAAAACATTTAGTTTTTGGAAGGACATTTAAAACAATATCGTAAAGGGAAGAATTATTGGAGTCTCGAAGCTAGCTCAATGCGTGGGGTCCTTCAAATAAGTCTCTTATCACAATTAATTCACTATTATTTCTTCTCAATATTTGACTTGTAAATCTATTCGTATCGTTAATAATTCGTATTAATAAAAACAACACACATGTATTTATTTACTGTGAAATATATTTGTCATATTATATATGTGTGACTCTAAATATATTGAATGATATCAAATAACTATATAGAAAAATAATATACAAAAAAATAATATAAATATAAAATAAAAGAATACCCATGACGGGGTCTCCTATTTGCCTTTTATTGTAATATTATTATGTGATATTGTCTGTATGTGAACGTACGTGTGGATCTTTACCCTACATGTCTTTCTGCAATTGTTTTCATTATCAATTTCATATTATATATATATATATATGTTTCGTATTATTGTAGTATATATATATAGCCAAGTTTTTGACCACGGTAAATAAAATATTCGATAGCTATTAATATTCTGGGTCTCGAGTCTCGACCAATGAATTTAGAGTCGATTTTGGTTCTAGAATAAATAATACTATATATATAGTAATTAATTATGTATACTGTCTGTGCTTACTATTTACCTTGATAATATATTTAATATATACTATATATTAGTTTAAAGAAAATATATTATTTTTTTTCAAAGAAGAGTGCCTTTATAATTACTGATTTGCTTCCTATTTACTTTGATAATATATTTAATTTAAATCTACTTGTAAATTAAAAAGAAGAAAGAAAATTATTATGATAACCAATCAAGCTCATAGTCTAGTTTAATTAAATAAAAAGACACTAGTTGACCGGAGAAAAAACATAACATGTGCTTGCATTATGATAAGCTAAAGAGTTAATGATGATCTCAAAAGGATTTTTATTCCTCATTTTATTTTATTCTATTTTATTCAATGCTTTTTATATTTTTCTATAAATTTCTTCATCTTCTTCTACTTCGAAACACAAAACTGTTTTAAGGTTTTAGTTTAAAGTCACTCTAAACAATAAAACACAAAATTTTGAAGAACTTTTGAATTTAAATATGCAATTAAAATTGAATTCATATCATACAGATTGTCATATATAGTAAATCTTATGTTAATATACATTAAAAAAAATATTCCATGTAATTGAAATTTATGACGAAATAATTTGATTTTATATAAAAACATTTTAGTGTACGTGTAGTCTTTTACTGTATTTTCAAACAGAAAAAAGGGACCCACCAAGAGAAGGAATCGAGATACGTTATCCACCCACACCGTGGCACATGCGATTGCCTCTTGTCGTTTTATGTATCCATTGGGGTCCACTATTCTCTACTTCCCTGCTTCGCGTTTACTTAAATTACCGTATACTAATGCTGTTCTACACCGTTAGATTCATCGTAGCCGTTAGATCTCTTCCAAAACAATGGTTTTGACTGTAAAGTGGGCTCAAAGTGGGCTCAGACCGGGCTCGTCTTTTCATCACTACATTAATGTAACCCACATAAGAATAAATGAATATAAAATTGTGTAACGTAGCGTACCCCAAAAATATAAGATAATTTAAATAAATATTTGATTTTTTTTTATATAAAATAACAAAACATATAAATATAATGATATGTCAATAATTGATTTTACATTTATCAAAGCCGTTCCGATGAAGATTCCTTTGTTTTTTAGTAAAGGCAAATAAATTAAATTAATGATTATGGACACAATATTTGAAAATCATTATTGCATTAAACTAAGTTAACATCATTTTCTACTGAATTATTTAGTTTATGGTTGAAAATAATTAATATGAGTATTCTTAATCACATAAATTTAAAATTTAATTTCGGTTTTTTTTTAAACACTAGACTAAAATTGCTTATAATTAAGACATTTGATTTTTAAAATCATGTAAAATGGAAACAAAGGTACTAAATATTATAAATTAATGTGCGTTACAAAAATATATTATAAATTAATGCACATTAGACATTAGTAAATTAAATAATAAGATGACCAATAATTAATGGGGTGGAATCATTGTGTGTGTTCATGCCTGGCACAATATTATTATATTGGTTCAAACTTACTTAAAACAATCTTTAGAAGTGATTTAATATTCAATGTAACCGAATATAAAATTGAATTTTTTTTTTAACTTTAATCATTGGAGTGAATTATTACAATAATTATTTAAATATAGAGACTTTTATATAAGATTATAGTTTCTTTTTATAGTCTCATAAAATATATAAAAAAAATGAGTTTCAAAGGTTAATTTGTTGTAAGATAATAATAAAAAAGACATCCGGTTAAATTCAATTAAATAATAATTTACCTTTCGGCAATCATTTTTTACTGATATAAGATAACAAAATTAATTTCGCATGTGACTTTAGCTTAAGTATCTTGGTTTAATTTTGGAAAGTATACTGTGAACTAAATTACAAACAAAAAATGATAATTTTTTATAGAATAGTAATAAACTTCAATTATGTATAAGAAGTAGAGACGCGCCACGCATTTATTATGACTAATAAATGCAAAAATATATAATAGCTGTGAACAACGTTCTAAATTAATTCCAAATTCAATTTTTACATAAAAATAAAAGAAGTTTAAAGTTATTATCATTTTATGTGATATTCCAAAAATTTCCATTTTTATACGTTTTTTTCCCAGACAAAAAGATAGCGTGTGGTTCGTAAATCAAACCTCAAAAAAGAAATTAAGCTAATAAGTTTCGATACAAATAAATGAAATTAAATTAAATTTCTCACAGTCACATCCTTTTCATAGCTTTGATTTACTAATAAAAGTATTATATTTATTAATATTCCCTTTCATAAGTTTACTGAAAAGTATGAGTTTTATATCCATATCAAAATTCATCAAATAGATGACGAAAATTTGAGTTTTCATGAATTTCTTTGTATGGTTTAGAATTTTAATCGTTGATATACAAAACGATAAAATAACTAAAAAAACATTTATCACTCTAATAATTTCGTAATTTAAAAATTAATTTATAAAAATAAATAAACACATAACATCATCTTATCTTTCTAAACTAAACTTTTTTTAATTAATTTCTTATCATTTTATTATGTAATTCAAGAAAACAAATATAATACGATTTTATCCAGTAAAATATAATTCATCTGGTAATATTGAACACCATAAGGTATCAAAATTTAAATCATTATTATCATGTCAAATTAAATATTAATTAGATTTAAATCTATAAAAAAAATGTCTACTGGAAAAAAAATTACAACGTACAAAAATCGAAAATTGTTTTGTTTATATTCCCCAATTCCTCCTCTCCTTTTCTCATCTTCTCACTTCAACTCTCTCTCTCTCTCTTTCTCTTTCTCTCTCTAACTTCTAGTTTCAATTTTGTCTGAAAGCTGACTTCAAAGCTTTTTAATTTCCTCACGTAAGAAAGAAGAAGAAGCCATAGAAGTGGATCTTTAATTTAATTTAATTTAATTATATAAATAGATGGGGAGACATTCTTGCTGTTACAAACAAAAATTGAGGAAAGGTCTTTGGTCTCCTGAAGAAGACGATAAGCTTCTTCGTTACATCACTAAATACGGCCATGGCTGCTGGAGCTCTGTTCCTAAACAAGCTGGTATTTTATTTATTTTCTTTTATTTCTTTTTCCCCCAAAATTTCATTTCTTTTATTAATTTTTAGAATTCAATATTTTTATATTTCTAAAATTAATTACCTTATCTTTTATTTAATTCTCCATCCAATTTTTTAAATTTTATTAAATTAAAATTTGCAGGATTACAGAGATGTGGTAAAAGCTGCAGATTAAGATGGATTAATTATCTAAGACCTGATTTGAAGCGAGGCGCATTTTCTCAAGATGAGGAAAATCTCATTATTGAACTTCATGCCGTTCTTGGAAACAGGTAACCAACTCCACGCCGTTTTTTTTTCTTTCTCAAGGACATGTGTTTATATACAAATTACTGGTTTAATTTGATTCGGTTTTGGTACACAGATGGTCTCAGATAGCTGCACAACTTCCCGGTAGAACCGACAATGAAATCAAGAATCTATGGAATTCTTGTTTAAAAAAGAAATTAAGAATGAGAGGAATTGATCCGGTTACACATAAGCTCTTAACCGAAATCGAAACCGGTACAGAAGACAAAACCAAACCGGTTGAGAAACCAATTTCAGCTACAATCAACAACAATAATAGACAGAGTTATCTCGAAACAGAAGGTTCTTCAAGTACAACTACTTGCAGTAACCACAGTATTTATACCGGAAATTTTGGATTTCAACGGTTAAGTCTAGAAACCGGTTCAAGAATACAAACCGGTTCAGATCTTAGTGTATGGTTTCCACAAACCGGAAGAAATCATCATGTGGAAACAGCGATTCCTAGTGCTGTGGTTATACCAGGGTCAATGTTTGGTTCCGGTTTAACCGGTTATAGATCAGCTAATCTCGGTTTAATTGAATTGGAGAATTCATTCTCTACCGGACCGGTTATAACCGATCAGAATTACAGTAATTCGACATTATATGGAAATGGGAATATGAATTGGGGATTAACAATGGATGAACAAGAGAGTCAATATATGATATCGAATAATAATAATAATAATAATTCGTTAGAAAATCATTCAAATTCTTCGTTATATAGTGAAATTAAATCGGAGATTAATTATTCCGGTATGGAAGCTACAAATGTTGGTATGTGGCCTCAACAACATGCATATGGTCATTTATGAAAAAATCTCCATTGTATATTATAAGGTGTGTGAATTTTTTGGGTATTTTTAATATTGATTTTAAAAATATGGTGTGTGTACATATAGTTTGTGTTTATATCATTTAATTTTAACATTGTTGTTGTTTTTTTATTTCTTATGTAATTATATATATGAGGCGCAAATCTCCGGGCTTTGTTTATTTTTTTATTGATTGTTATTAATTAAGTGAATTAATGACATTTTTTGTTATATTATTTGCTCATTTTCATATATCATTTTAGAGTAAATTTTTTAAGAAAATATAAACACCATAAAGTAATGTTACTTAAAACCTTCTATTTTTGTCTACAAGTTCTTTTTACATGTCAAATAATATTATATTATTTAAGAACTTTACTTTGTCTTATCACTATTTAATTTTCTAATCAACACAATGGTATATAATTTTATATCACGTTTTAATAATTGTACGCAAAATATTATAATTTTATTTTAAGTTTATGATATATCTCGACGATTATTTTTTAGACAATGAAATCAAATGATATGATATTATTAATTATGTCGTTTTATATAATTAAATATATTAAGAGACAGAGCATTTATTCGATTGACTATTATAACATTTTTTTTTATCGAATTATAACATTTTATTTAAGTGAAGCTTCTAAGAAAAGACTATTAATTATATCTTTATAGGGACAACTTTACTACTTTATCTTTTCCTTTTCTCACTTTAATTTTTCAATTTCAATGAACTTAGGGAACAAATTATTAATTTTCGCTGTGTTTTTATTTTATAAATTTTAAAATATTTTTCTTAATATAATTCTTTTGGGCAACTTTTAGTTTCTACTTACTTCAAGGTTCAACTTAGTTGCTTCGTCTGTGCATTTAGTCAAGTTATTTGCTTTTCTTGGCTCACTTTAATACAAATATTAAATTAAAGACACAATCATGCCAACGTGTATATAGAATTATAGATGACTACTAATTAGTTATGGCAGATATATTATTTATTTATTTTGTTTCTTTATTAAAACAATTATATCATAAGAAATTGATATCAAATATAACAATACTATTTGTATTTTGTTTTTGTAAGTAGAGTTTTTGCGGTGCTCATATTTAACAAATTAGGAATTGAATATTTTTGTTAACTTATTATTTCATTTTCATTAAAATAATATATTTTAATCGAAATAAGTATTTTTCACAATGGAAGCTATATGAATAACTTTGGGTTATCAGTAATTAATTTTTTTTTTTTTTAAAAAATACATTTTTGTCATTATTAAAAATTTTCAAATATGATAAGTTTACTTTCATCATATTAGTTTCGATTTTATATTTTAATTATTATTTATTCGTATCATTTTTGTAATATGATAAATTTACTCGTATTCGCCACTTTATTAAGTAGAAGCCATTAAGGACTAGACGTTGGTTTAGGCCCAATGGGCCCTTAAGTCCATAAGCGATTATCGTAATAATCTATTTCTAAGACTTTAGCTTTCCTGATTTGCTAATTAAAACAAATATTAGATAATTCATGAAACAAAACCTCTAATATTAGATAATTCCCCCAAATTATACATTATACTTCTATTCACTAATAACCATTCTCTAATTTTAATATTATCGGTAGCCATCAATTTGTCTTTGTCTTGTACAAAATAAATTTGAATGGCCTCGTGGTGCGCATTGATTGGTTTAGTCTTCTATATAAATATAAATGTGATTTGGGTCGGTCTCACTTACT
Source organism: Aethionema arabicum (assembly GCA_000411095.1). Taxonomy (NCBI): domain Eukaryota; kingdom Viridiplantae; phylum Streptophyta; class Magnoliopsida; order Brassicales; family Brassicaceae; genus Aethionema; species Aethionema arabicum. Next base: position 42,889 of record KE150568.1, read on the forward strand.
TTTTGAGATTTTGTTTTACAAAATTTAAATAACATTCTTTGCATAACGCATATATTGTTTCTGAGGAGTATATAATTAAATAAAAGTACACCGATACGTTCTACGAATTAAGTCCAAAAAGAATGAAAAATAATTTGTTAACACTTTTGCTTTCAAAACGCCTTTTAAACCGGTACTTTGTAGTGTCACCACTTCAATTTTTTAAATTAAATGCTTATATTAATTCTATAATTAAATCATATATATTTGATTTTTAACACACAATTTTGATATCCTATAAAAGTTCTCAATTTTAATTCTTTTTTTTTTGTCAACATACTCAATTTTAGTCCATTCTCCAAAATTATTTGTTTTTTTTTTCATCCCAAACTCCAAAATTATTTAAAACTTTTGCCCGGACAGCAACACACGTGCGATCTCTTACTTTAATTAATAATTATTTGTAAGATGACACGTGTGAAAGACTCAATCAGGGCCGTCCATCTGCCCATATAGACGGCAAAAAGCCGGCTTTAGATTTAAATGGAGTCCTTAAGATTTTGTTTTCCTTTCAGAAAGGTATTAACCAAGAGAATTAAGCTCGTAATATTCTAATGTTGATTTAAACTATGATAATTTTATAACATATATATTGACGATAATTATGTTGACGATTAATTAAATAAATTATCTACTATACTTCACAAGATATTAATTCTCTCCTATCAAAGAAACTTCGATCTTTTTTTATTAATAGATAAGAAATTACTTCGTTACTTGATTAATCCATATTTATAAATATAAAGTAAGTAACTTCATCGTATATAATGACATGTGTTATAATAGCATCATTACATTATGCTAAAAACAACATAACGTGTATATAAACTTTATATTTATTAATAAAATTTTCGGTTTTTTAATAATAAAAATAATTCTCACCAAATATATCAATTAAACTGATAAGAATAAAATTTATTTTTATATAATTTGGGATTTTGATATGTATGATAAGGTATGCTTGGACAGGCTCGTCGTGCAGACTGGTCTTGGCCCTATCTCTTGTCTCTATCCACGTGTCGGAAATCTGTTGGCTAAGCGAGTAGCTGGTCAAGCTCACTGAGATCAGCAAAGACGAGTTCCTGGTGTTAATTTAATTACTCTTTAATACTTCATTTAAATTTAATTAATTAGAATTTATTGGTAATCTGAAATTTCTCACCAAACGCGGTATACCCTTATACCCCAAATTACCATTTTACCCTTAAAGGCCGTCGATGACTGCCACGTGGGATGTAGCATCAGATCGTTAGCTATTCAGGTCAAGTGTATTTTAAAGTAATAGCTAATTTATTTGATTAATAATTTTTCAAATTCTTATGTTCTAAAATAAACAGTTAATTGCGTATTTATATAAGTCAGTTGGAAAAAAATAATCATCAGAATAATTTATATAATTTTTTACATAACTCAAGTCTTTATTTAATGCCACAAAAAACGGTATAATTTTAAATTATGTCATCATTATAATAATTATATAGAGAGAAAGAGCAAGGAAACCACTGAATTTGAATATCATAATACTAATGTTATATATAATGAGTTTTAATTTTCTTTCATTATCGTATATTCTATCGTCTTTATATAAAATAAAAAGGAAAAAAAAATTACACATAGTGTATTTTAATGAAGAAATAAAAAAGAAACAAGGTGGAAATGAAAATGAGGGGTAGAATGGGTAATTTAAGTAATGTTGTTGGATATATATAAAGCTCTCTAATGTCGTTAATTTTTTTTTAAATTATAAGAATTAAACAACAGAAAAAATCAATTAGAAGCTAAAAACAGAGATTTCACAATAACCGAAAAGATCGATATATACACACAAATTTATACATCTTCGTTGCAGAGAGTTATGGCGTTTGATGAATACATGAAAATAGCGAGTTTCGGAAGAGAAGAAGATGAACATCAATATTCATTGTCAAGGCTTTCCGTCTGTTCAAACTGCGACGGAGATGACGGCGATGAAGCAGACGGAGAACCATCTGATTTCGACGAAAAATCCTACGGAAAACGCGGCGAAATCGGAAGAGTAGATGAATCAATGGAACTAGATTTTTCAGATTCAGATAAAGAATCAACTGGATGTCAATCGCTTCCAGCTACACCTCCAAGACGAAGAAGACGAAGCGGAGGAAGAAGTTTAACGGCACCGATTTCTCCGATTTCCGGTGATAAACCCTACGCGAGCGAAAACGAAGCGGAAACAGAGAAAAATGGGAATAAAGATGAAAAACAAAGAAGGAGACAGAGGAGGTTACGACGGGAGTATCCACCGTGGGTTAATAGTATGCGAAGGAGTTACATCGATGAAAACAGTGATCGATACGCCGGAGTAGTGGTGGTGACTAAGCCGATTGGAGGAGGAAGACCATTGTGTATGGATTTAGGTGAAGTAAAAGCTTGTAAGGATTTAGGGTTTGATGTTGAAGTTGGGCGTGTTTCGTATTCTGCTGGATCAACGGTGGAAACTAGTAGTGGTGGAAATTCTCCGATCTCATCTAACCGTCTAATTTCCAGTCCCGGTTAGTCCCGGTTAATCTAACCGTCTAATTTCAATTCCCGGTTTATTAACAAATGTTTTGATTTTTTTTTACAGGAGATGATCCGAAAGAAGTGAAAGCGAGGCTTAAGGCATGGGCTCAAACGGTGGCGTTTGTTTCCACTACTCATCTTCAAGCTCCTAGTTCCTTATGACATTTTCTTCTTCTTATTCATTTCATAAAAAAAAAAAAAAATTAAGCTGCATATGCATTATCGAGTTGGTTTTGAAAAAAAAAAAAAAAATTGGGTTTATGAATTTCGTGAGTTTGCATAAGATCTTTGTGTTTTGACTTTTTTTTAGCTTTTGAGGATGAGATTTGGCATTGACATGTGTCCTAACTCCAAAGGATAGTTATAAGTTAAGTTCTATAAAGATTGTTGATTGAGGTTTTTTTTGTTGTATTTCGAGCATTGTAATATTCAACATTTCATATAAATTAGAAATACATTAGATTTTTTATTCTAGCATAAACTCAATGGTACAAGAATCATTTACCCCAAAAAATGGGGAAATAAATGTCGTATATATAGTCCTGTAATAAAACTATGAAGTAACGGATACAGTAGTGGCCGGCTCTTGGTCGAATTGATACTTTTTGTAAACTTGGAGTAAGAGGTCACGGCATGGGACAGTGGCTCCAAGCTTAATACAAGCCAAGAACGCACCAGATAGTTTACGGTGAAGACTGTAAGCTTCATCTGGTGGTGGTGTGAGTCTGTGTTTAAGCATAGTTGCTCCTAGGTTAGACACACTTTGTGTAATGTTGTTGGTACGGAAGGCGTAGCCACCTGGTTCAGCAAAAGGTAGACCAACGATGAAACCAGCTTGGACATGAGCGTCCATTAATACATCGGATTCATCTCCGGTTATAAACCCGAGTCTTCTCGACATTTCGATTACTCCTTCTCTGTCTTTTTCTGCGCATGCCATAACCTGAGAGGGAGCAAGAGATTGTTCTCAAGATTTAAACTTTATATGAGGAAAGAGTGATGGAAACGAAAAGGGGTTTATATACCATTCGTAGATAGTCATCGACGAATTTCTTGGGGTAATCACGAGCTGCTCCGAAATCGATAAGATTGATTGTTTTTGAGGCTTCATTGTATAAGAAGTTACCCCAGTTTGGATCTGTTTGCATGAAACGGAAGACAAAGAGCTCCATTAAAGTGAGCTCGAGTAACTTTCTACCAACATCATCTCGTGTTTTCTGGTCTAACAACGCCACTTTATCAATGGGGATTCCTGCAGATCAATCAGTTTACTATGATATTAACAAATTATTGGTGGAAAAAGTTTTAGTTGCAGTAAGGTTATAATTAAGGATCAAAGAAACAGAGTACTCGTACCGGAAATAAGTTCTGTGGTCAGAATCCTTTTGCTTGATAATTCATCTACCACAAAAGGGACGTAGAAGCCTGGCGTATCTGAAAGCAATTTACGGAAGTGTTTTTGACTCACTGCTTCAAGCTCATAGTCACATTCACGCGACAGCTCTTCTTTGGCAACCTAAGACAACTTTGTCAGGATCTAAGACTCCAAATACAAAAGGGTGTTTTGTCAATGCAATACATATAATCACGCTTAGTTAACAGTGGATTAGCAATACCTTTACAGCTCTGTCTAAAAAGAGCCCTTTTGGAATCAGATTTGTGTAGTTTAATAAGAGTTTGACATTTTCAATATCACTTTCAATGCTGTTGGCAACACCAGGGTACTGAATCTTCATTGCGACTTGGACTCCATCTTTGGTGACAGCTCGGTGCACCTAAACGTTTTGAAGGAATAGCAAAATAACGATTAAGCATTTTAAGAAAAATGAAGTAGCATACACATTTTTCAATCAAAATATAAAACTATCCATGCAATAGAAATGAAGAAATTATTAGTACCTGACCAATACTGGCTGATGCCAAGGGATCATAATCAAAACTAGTTAACTTTAGTTTCCAATTTTGACCTAATTCAGCATCCAAAACTGGATTAAGTTGGCTCTTGGGCATCACATCTGCACCTTGACGGACATATTCCAAAGCAGCCAAGATCTAGAAAGAACATACTTTATGTCAACAAGACAGAAAACTACCAATTGCCATCACACAAAGCATAAGTAACAATGATCTAAGTCCTCTGCTATAAGGTGGAAAAGGTATAAAAACAATGAAATCTAGGAAGAGAAAGATTGTTATACCGGAGCAGGAACAAGACTCTCATCCTGTATACTCAACATCTGGCCTACTTTAAGTGCAGCTCCACGCATTCTACACAATGCATTAGCCAGTCTTTCTGCATTTTTCTCAGACAAAAAAGGCGAGAGAGCGGATTGATTGCCTTGGGTGATTGGTGCTCCATATACAAGCCTCTTGGTAGATTCTTGAAGGGTTCCCCAAGCAAGACCAGCTCCCAAACCAGCAAACCTTCATGAATCACACATTCATAAACTTCATGCAAAAAACCCCCAAAATAAGCAACAGATATTGCAATAGAAACAACAGAAATGATTACCCTAGGGCTCTTGTAAAAGGAGTTGCCGGAACTCTCCGCTCTCTAGGTCTCCGCCTCGGCACCGGAGCCACATCCGGCAACGAGGTTACTGCTGCACCTGATCCCTCATTTCTAACTCCAATATCCTCGTTGTCCTCAACTCCAGAAACCTTGGCATCAACTTCCCTTTTCAAACTATTATCATATTTGCTAACTTCATCTGTCAGGATTTTCGAATCAACAATATCCTCATGAAAGTCATTACTAACGACGGAGGCAAGTTCTGCTTTAGCAGATCCAACCTCAGGCGTGACAGGGGAATCAACCACAACGCCTAACTCATCCTTCTCAATCACACCATCGAAGTATACAACAGACGATTCCTTGGATAAGTTGGATCCACGGTTCGACAATTCGCGAACCTTGCCACTAGTGAGTCCCACCAAATCGGTAGCGGCAACTAAAACCTTCTTCCCAGAAGACGTAATTAATCCTTCAATATCTCCATTTCTCGCACTCCGTAACTCCGGAGACTGATTACAGATCTCCTTAGCAACAAGCGAGAGGCCATTCACGAGCCTGCTAAGGTGACTATTCCACAAACTCATTACGATTCAATGGATTGATTTGACTTCAGCATTCGTCCGATAAACTTGAGATTTGACAGAAAAAAGGAACAATAAAAAAAACCTGAGTCCTGCGTTGGAACACGAAGGTCGGAGACGTCAGAGGACCTTCAAAGTCGGAAAACGAGGGAAGACGAAAACCGAGGTTCACGTGGGGTTACATCAACCAAGAAACTCATACCGAACAACTTTTATATTTCGGCCCATTGGGCCTTTCATTATTCTAGCAACCTCATATCCAATGGTTAATTGGCCCATTAAAAATGGTCAATGTCGTAACCTTATAAATAACGTGGGCAATAAAGAAAGTGGACCGACCAACTGTTTGATATAAAAAAACGGTCAATTTGAGTTTTTGTCGGAATAAGAAAAGCTAGCTCAATTTTTTTTCCCGAGAAAAGCCAGTTCAATTTTTTTTTTTGTCAACAAAAGCCAGTTCAATAAATGCTTCATATTATTTTTTTCTTTAAAAAATACCATATTTTCCTTTAAAATAATATTTTTTGTTACTACTTAAAAATAATGTTTTATTAAGATAGCGAATTTTGGTCATGCTATTAAATACAATCAAAAGTCGATAACGAATAGTACTCCCTCCGTGTTGAAATACTTGATGTTTTAGACTTTTTCCTTGTGTCATATTATTTGATGTTCTAGTATTTTTTCAATTTAAATTAAAGAAAATAATTAATTACATTTGTAAATTCCAAAAAGTTATCTTAATAGCAACTTGTTATTTCTTGCCAAGTCAACATAATACTTAACTACAAATAATTAATAACACATAATTAATACTAATTAATTATTTTCTTAATTTATGTGCAAAGTCTAAAACATCAAGTATTTTAACACGGAGGGAGTACTATTTATTAAAAATGATATAGGCTTAGTTGTCATTGATTATTTAAATTACAAGCAATGCAATGCACAATATAACATTATTAATATTTAATTTAAATTTTTTTAAAAAAAATCCAAAAAAATCAAAAAAAATCCAAAAAAAATCAACAGAAATGGAAGATAATGTATATAACTATATATGAAATTCATATTGGAGAATAATTATCTTGTCTAATAATATCGTCCGTTAAATAGAAATGAATTAATTATTATTATATATACCAATCTGATAGTACAAATAAATAAATAGTTTAATAGTAATGATTTTGGAATATAAAATTGGTTAAGCCAGTGGAGAGAGTGGGCAGTAATATTTAATGGATTAAACTAGAAATATGCTTATAGGTGGCGCCAACTTATTGGCAGTCATAACTCTGCATTGATATATGTCTATATAAATAAATTAATTAACTTTCAAGATTAAGCATAATTAGTCTCCCTGATACTTCCAAGAAAACAAAAAACTCTAGAAAAGTTTTTTAAAAAAAGTGGAAGAAGATGTCCATTAAAGCTCAAGAACATCAAATCCTTCAAGGTAATTAATTTCATTAAATTAATTTCTTAGTATTTTTCTGGTTAAGCTTATATAGTTTTGCGCAAATCTTCGAGATTTTGAGATCCATAATTCAATTTAAGGATCTGAAATCAGTCTTTTTTTATTGATGATATTTGTCATGAAGATTATAAACTATATAAAGTTATAGATATTAATGTTATAGTTAATTATAAGAAGATGTTTATTAATCTATGAAGTAAACATAGAGTAGATAGTTTTCCCCAAATGTTCATGTTGGATCTAGAAATAAAAGTATGATGTCTTTTTAATTTAATAATCAAATATAAGAGTCAATGATGATTTTATAGTTTTATTATATTAGTGGCTAATGAACCTTTTTTTGCACCATTATGAAGTGTTTTTGATCAATTTCTTTTACTACTAAATCTTATTAAACAATATTTTGTCAAAATATACATAACAACTGAGATTAGATGTAAAAAGGAAAAAAAAAACTGAAATGTTCAAATATTAACGTTACTCTTGAATAAATACAAATTTTATTTCTGAAATAACCCAATAAAAATAAGTACCGACAAAAAATTCAGTTACATTAATTTTTTTTAATTAAATATATATGGGCCTATTTAGGTTAGCAAAAAGAAAATTATAGGCCCAAATGAAAAAGCCCATTAATAGTTGTAAACGAAAATAGAAAGCCCTGCTTTAGATCTTTGTAGATTTAGGAAACAATTATGCGGTCATCTCCGATCGTATTTGATTACTCCACCGTCTCTTATCCTCTCGTTTACCATCCACGCGCCGCCGCCGTCGCCACAACGTCCGGCTCTGTTCTACCGCAATGGCCGCCGAGAAAAATTCGCTGCAGAAACGTCGCGCTATGTTCATTTCCGTCTTCGTCGAAACTTATTGTTTTCTACCGTAGATCTTTTTGCTGTCGTTTTGGCGACGGTTCTTCGCGATTTGATTCGACCGAAGATGATTATTGTAGTTACGTGGATGGAGACGGTAGTGGTGAGAATGAGAGTGAAACTGATGGAGATGATTATTTGATTGATTGTTTGGCAGATGGGAAGAAGCAGGATCTGGTGGTAGGTGATGATTTCGTTCTCATTGAGGTTAAGAAGCTGGAAAGGAGTTCTCGGAGAATTCGTGCGAAGATTGGGATGGAAGCTAGCCTTGATTCAGTTTGGAATCTCTTGACTGCCTACGAGAAGTTGCCGGATTACGCCCCCGGACTTGTCGTTAGCGACGTTGTGGAGAGGGAAGGGAATCGTGTTCGTGTTTACCAGGTATTTTCTCTCTCATATTCTACATTTGCATCTATTTAGGTAGCTTTAAATGCAAATCTCTTCGAATTTGGTGCATTGGCTTTTACTAGTTCTTGAGATTACTCCATTGAACAAAACACTTTAGTATTGAAAAATAGTGTAAACAAGTGCTTGGTTTAAAGTGCTGGAACTTACCATGGTTGAGACCTTAGAGCTTCTTCATTAGAGACAAATCCATTACTGGTCCATTGCAGTTGCTCTTGATTGGATTCAAATCCTTAAACTTCGATACTAAATGTTAATCTTCTGATCTAATTTTGGTCAAGATTCTTGTGAAGAACAATTGAGCAAAATCTTTCTTGTGACATACTTGAACATAAACAAGTCTCAGTCTCTGATTTGTGATTCTTGCAATAGGTTGGACAGCAGAACTTAGCACTAGGTTTTAAATTCAGTGCGAAAGCTGTTCTTGATTGCTTCGAGAAGGAGCTTGAGATTCTACCACATGGCAAAAGGCGTGAAATCGGCTTCAAAATGGTAGAAGGAGATTTCCAATCGTACGAAGGGAAATGGTCAATCGAGCAAGTAAGATCCCAATCCCATTAGTATGATTACTGTTCCTCAGATCTTGGAGCTTGTTCTCTAATTACGTATCTTTGTGTGTTTTGTTTGTTCTGCAGTTTGACAAAGGTATAGAAAGACAGGTATCAGATGTAGAGTTTAAAGATGCTCGAACAACGCTTGAGTTCACTGTAGATTTGAAACCAAAGATGTGGATACCCGTACGATTAGTTGAAGGAAGATTGTGTAAAGACTTGAAAATAAATCTGTTAAGTATGCGAGATGCAGCACACAAAGTGATTGAAGCTGCAATTCATGATCTTTAAGCCTTTTACTTTTTCCATTAAAATTGTTTTTATTTTCATTTTTATTTCACAACTAATAAACAATTTACGCAAAGTAAAAGTCAATTGAAGATTATATTTATATATTTCTCGTCTCTGTTTTAAATTTATATTTTCATCGTCTTCTTTTAAATATTTTATTTCGGCCCATTGGGCCTTTCATTATTTTATCAACCCATATGTAATGAGTAGTTGGCCCATTAGCATATTAGCCCATTAGCTTATTGGCCCATTAAAAATGGTCAAAGTACCAACTCTTTGATATAAAAAACGGTCAATCTGAGTTTTTGTCGGAATAAGAAAAGCTAGTTCAATAAATGCTTGATATTATTTTTTTCTTTAAATATTTTCCTTAACCAATGCTACTTAAAAATAATCTTATATATATTATTTGGGGAGTACAAATATGGAGACCCCCAAATAAAATCATGTATTTACATCTTATGCCATCATTAATTGTTTAAAAATATTTATGATCAAATTTAATGTTAAGGACAAATTTGTCTTAAATAATTATAAAATATGAAAATAAAATCATTATTTAAACAAATAATTATATTAATATTAATAAAAATTATTTTACAATTAATTATTCAAAATAACATATATTATACATAAAAGTTTATATTATGTTGTTTATTTTATTAAAATACTATTTATAATAAATAATAGTCGTAAAACAATTTTATTATATATATAAATAAGTTTTAATTATTTATTTAAAATAAAGTATGTATTTCACATTATTTAAATTATTAATTTATTTTAAAAAATTGAAAAATATGATTTAATAATTATATGTATATAAATATTAGTTTAAAAAAATTTAGAAAACTATCATTTAAAAAAGAAATATTAATAAATAAAATCATTTAATTAATTAAAAAAACAGGTTTTATTAGTTTACACATTAACTTTCGTCCAATACGATTTAATGATAATATATATAAACATTATTTTAAAAAAATTAATTATTTTAAAATCTATTTATAAATAATATATTTTAATTAGTTATTATAATATATA
>KE150568.1:59596-92388 GCA_000411095.1 Aethionema arabicum
AATTAATTAGTATTAATTATGTGTTATTAATTATTTGTAGTTAAGTATTATGTTGACTTGGCAAGAAATAACAAGTTGCTATTAAGATAACTTTTTGGAATTTACAAATGTAATTAATTATTTTCTTTAATTTAAATTGAAAAAATACTAGAACATCAAATAATATGACACAAGGAAAAAGTCTAAAACATCAAGTATTTCAACACGGAGGGAGTACTATATAACTAAAAATAAGTGTTCTTTTAAATAATCTCTCCGTTTTTAATATAAGTTGTTTAAGCTTGCTACACACATATCAATAAAACAAATAAAAATGACAAACATAATCTTAATTAATGCAATAAAATACAAAAAAAATAAAGTAAGAATATTATTGTCAAAATATTATTTTTGATGAATTAAAATTCTAAAATTTGTTGTAATTTGAAAAAACGTTATAATTTGAAAAAATGGAGAATATATATTATGAAACTTACCCATTGTACCAGAAGCATCACTTCCTCCATAGAAGGTAGCATGAGCTTTTAACCAACCTGCAGAAACTAAGTTCATTTTGATGAATAACATTATAAAGAGGATCGTGAACATCATTGAAAGAGAGTTTAATTTCATCATTTTATTTTTTTGAATTTTGGTTATTTAATTTGATGAAATGAAGAGCTTTATGATTGTTTTTGTATTAGACTAAGGTTTTTAAGCAGCTATTTATAATGGACTTACGGGCCGTATAAATTGATTTAAATAGATATATATTAATTAATAATGAGTTGGAATTAATTAGTGGAAAATGTTGATAATATTAATAAACGAAGATATGATTAATTTGGTGGTTTTTTGACCCAATGATTATATAAAAGAGTGCGAAAAATACGGAAGCATATGATTAATTAAATTAATTCTATAACGGCATGTGACTCTTGTTAGTTAGAACATGTTAATAATATATAATATGGTTTTAAGCATTATTTTCGTCAATTTCTTTTTCACTAACTATAGAAAAAATTGCTAGAAAAATATCAAGTTGTCTTAATAATCGGAAATATATGTAAATATTCGAATATTAATACGGTTTTTTTTTTGTATTGAAAATTCAACGTACGGTACTATCAATTAATGATAAGTGCGTCTTCTTTAAATTTAGTTGTAAATTCCGTAGTACGTTTGCAAATTGGCAACTTACGATAATCAATCATTTATTTATTTAATTTTCGTTAACTTAAAGTTATTTACATTATTAGCTATAAATTATATTCAAGAAATTGGGGAAAAAATTATATTTTTCTAGAAATAGAAATTCGATTGGATGAAATGTGTTTTGTGATATAAATAGATGTATAGACATCATATTAATTAGTTAATTACCATTCTCTAAGATTAATTTCCATAATTTAAGAAGATATATGAATATATAAAAATAAATGGTCAATTTGGTTATAATAAGTAAAATGTCAATGGTTTTTTTTTTCAGAATAGTTTGGAATTTTCCTGTATACGCCCACAGACAATTACACTTTCAATACGTTTTTAATTTGATTTTCAACTTAATAGAGTTTTTAAAAATGATAAGAGAGTCAAAGTCAAAGGTTAATGGGGGAATATAAGTAGGTTACATTATCAGATAAATTATAGAAGCCCTTATAATATGGCATATCTAATGGGAGGTCCACGTATTTATCACATGGCTGATGTTACTGATTCCATTTGATCAACTCACACATGGGCCCCGCTACCCTCCACTTCAATAACTACAGTATTTTTTATACATATTTTTTTTTTGTGTAATTAACAATGAAGTATCACGAAATTAATTGATATATACATACTATGAAGATAATGGTACCGCCATGGTACAGTACTTTTAAGTTTATAGCTTACGATAATATTAATTTATTTAATAATGATACATCACCGCCATTGTTGCCTGCTTAATTAATTTATTATCTGCAAGTATAACATGATTTGATTTATTTGTAATGCCGATTTCACTACTTTATAATACATAATTATACTAATATACTATCTTGAAAAATTTATGCGAGTATATTGTCAACTATGTTATTAAATGATGATTAAATTCGATGTATGTATTTATTGACCTTAATCACTAATCAATTAGAAGTTCCAAGTCGTGTAATCCACTAATTGCAATATTTTAAGTCCTTTCTAAAACCTTGACTTACTTAACCAACGGTTTAGAGATTAAACCGGAACCATGATTGAATTGATTTCTCGGCCGGATTAGGGTTTTTTTTGGGATAAAAATCAGGGTTTAGGGTTCTTGCGGATCTTTCAAACCGGTGACAAGTTAGATCAGATTTGATCAAATAAGAATTGAATAAAATTATTCACAATTTAGGTATAAACTTCGCAAGTTCTTGATTAAACTAGAAAAAAAAGTTAACTCTTTTTGTTTAAATGATTGTGTGGTCGGAAACAATGGCGTTTTTAAGAATAACAGTGATTCCAGATCGTATGTAAAATCCTTCAGATCCTCTCTCTGCTTCTTCAACTCTCTGCAAAATCCCAGAATAATTCTTCTTCCTTCACTTTTAACAAAGTTCTCTGAAATCATATAATATGACCTAAATGTGTCCAAAAAAAACTTACATCTGTGTTCGCAATCACAACATTCTTCCCGATTCTCGCATTCATGTCGATAATACAGTTTCTGCAAAATGATATAAACACGACGATAACCTAGTGAGAATTACTAATTCCAAAGTTGGATAAAAATGGCAGCTTTAGGGTTTTTCCTTTTACAAAGACTTACTTGATCTTTGAATCTCTTCCAATACCTATTGGGACTTTACCCTTTGCTAAAAGAGCTGCAATCTCTGCTTCCGTCTCATAATAATCAGCTCCCATCATCATCGTATCCTATACAAAACTCAGATTCAGATTATTTTCAAGTACAGTAACAGAAACAGAGTTTTAATTATAATACCACCTTGATCTTAACTCCATATTCGAGTCTTGAACGAACACCAATGATAGAGTGTTCAACATTGGACTCCCTTAAGAAACATCCATGAGAGATTATCGAGTCTTTTACCTACAAAAATGCTTACTTTTTTTTTCTGTAATGACTGCGGAAGAAAGAATCAAGTTCTTGGAGATGACATACCTTGCATTTCTCTAACTTGGATGGAGGTAAGAACCGAGGTGAAGTGAATATTGGTTTTAGCGGATCAAAGAAGTGGAACTTAGGACACTGTGGAGATACAAATCTTGTTACATATGCCTTAAGAGGAGACAGTATAGTTTTTGAAAAAAGAGATGAACGCAGCCTAACCCGATCTGTAAGAGCTAAATTGGCTTCAAAAAAGGATTTTATTGTCCCGATATCTTCCCAGTAGTCGTTGAACAAGTAGGCCTGAATTGGATTGTAGACAGGCCTAAGTATGACTTAAGATTTTAGAAACAGAGCCAATCTAGACTAGAGATACGTTGAGGCTACATACTTGTACATTGTAATCTTTTGCTGCCAATGGCAAAATTTCTGATCCAAAATCGTTGGCTGCTGGATATTGTGACCTGTAGAAAATAAAATAACGATAACGTTTGAATTCTGTCGACTAAGGAAGTGATATGATACAAAATATTGTAGCTTGAAACTTTCAAAATTGATTCACCTGAGAAGTTTTAATAAAACATCTGTTTTGAATACATAAACGCCCATTGATGCTATGTAAGGGCACTGTTTTGCATCTTCTTCTGATAATCCCAAAACTGTTGTATCAACAGCCTGAACAAATTCAGCATTCAATCAATCATAAGTCTTCATTGTGAAGTTTTGAGCGTTTTAATGAAGATACAAAAGAGAAACTTAACCATAGTTCTCAGACTTTCACCCTTAGGCTTCTCAAGAAACTGCAGTATTCTTCCCTTTTCATCAATCTTCACCAATCCAAAATCAGAGGCACGACTGTGGAAAAAGAAGCATAAAGTACAAAGATACTAATGTCACTATCTCTATCAAAAGTTAACACCTGTTGTTTAGCAAACATGCTAGATAGGTTTCATTTCTTCACCTGTTATCGACGGGGATACAACTCACGGACACGTCCGCGCCTGAATCAATGTGTCTCTGCATACAGAGAGGTTTTAGTGATGTCTCCACAACATCGAGAAAGTTAGATAAATGAAGCTGAAACCTATTGTTGTTCAACCTGAAGAAACTCCATGTAGTCCATCCGATATAGGTGATCACCAGACAGAATCAAAATATCTTCGATGTGTCTATGTTTCGCGTCCTAAGAATCCAAAATCACAGGTGAAAGATATCATTTTGGAATCAGAATAGAACGATTCTACTAGAATACTGAGAACTTTTTTGCTTCGGTTAATGTCAACATACCTCGAACAACCAAATGAATTGTCTTACAGCATCAGCTGTTCCCTGAAACCATCTCTTACCAAATTGTCCTGGTGTTTGAGTAGCTGCTAAAACCTTGATAAAAAAAAAAGGAATTTTTCAACTTTTTATCCATAACAATGTCAGCAAGAATCTGAATTCAGTGTATTATGAGCCAAGACATACTTCGACAAACCCATCACCGAAATTCACCCCATTTCCAAAGCAATATGTTCGAGAGATGTGTTGATTTAAGGATCGAGAGTTGTACTGAGTAAGGATGTAAATTTTGTTAATCCCACTGTTTATGCAGTTACTCATAGGAACATCTATTAGTCTATAACATCCTCCAATAGGGACCTGCAGATAACATACAACATTTAGAAACCAAGAATCAGTCTCGGCTGCAGGGGACAAGTGAGAGTACATAGTTGCAGATAGCTTACAGCAGGTTTAGCCCTAGTTCTAGTAAGAGGGAAAAGCCGTGTACCAGCTCCTCCTCCCAGTATTATAGATGCAACCATTTTAGGATCTGCTTCTCGTTTTGCAAAATTTCCTGCCTGAAACGTCTGCATCCCGAGCATTAATTCTAAATCAATCCAGTAACACAGTCAGATAGCAAAAGAAATGATGTAACAGAAGAAGAGAAGATTGGTTTGTGATCATATTATGCAGTGGAAACTACCATGGAATCATTTGCAACATCTGCAAGAACAGAAGCAGTGAGAAATCTTCTAGCCTTGACACATTGATTTCTAGAATTCTTGAATATTCTGTTGGATAAAAAGTCAGCCCCAGAAGTTCCACAGAAGAAGGAAGAAGTTAAAACCCTATCGACGCAGCTTGTTGAGAAATTCATCAAGGAAGCACAGCTAGAACTCAGCATCTCTATTTTTTAAACCAATTCCTGAACTGTTCTGTTTCTCAGGATCTCACCATGGAGTCCATTGCTGGCTTCATTGCTGAACCACTTCTCCTATGCTGTGTTGATCTTCATATAGAACAAGAAATAAACAAACAGCCAATGAAATTATATGAATAATCTGAAGAAGTTATATATATCAAACTTTATATATAGAAATCGGAACAAGAAAGAAAAGAAAAAACCATTCAGAGACGTGTTTTTCATATGAACCTAAATCTAAAAGAAACAAATAAAGAAACTCAAATTCTCCTGTTCAAAATTGCCTCAACATAGAGGAAGGAATGGCTCCAAGAACACAAAAAACAACTGTCACCAACTCTTACTTTTTTCCCCAATCATATAAAATTAAAACACACTACCTTTCTCCTGAAATTGGCTGAAGTAATAAAGATTCTCAATAGCTTCAAGTACAAGCCATCACAAATGACTAGTAATTAACAAATGCAAATTATCAAGTTCTATATAAGCTTCACCTAATAATCAAGATCGTGTATGGAGGACGTTCTTGATCCGATTTCTTTGATGAGTTCACATCAGAAGAAAAGCATTTAAAATCGTACGGCGTTTTCCCTTTAATCAGGGTTACTGTTCTGGGAACAACAAATACGTTCTTTTAGAAGTTCGAATTTACTTTTTCACAAACCCTAGAAAGAAAATTGGAGATGAAGAAAGAATCAATCATCCTCGTAATTTGAAATCATGAAAATGCCTAGTTATCTCAAAACAATAACCAAAAAGCTCGTGATACATGTGCGTGTACCATTGATTAATCGACCAACCGCAGACAAATCTGAAACCGCAACTGGAAAATTAGCCACCGGGAACTGCAACGACGACCACCGCCACTTGTTTCTACGGGAATTTAGAATCAGAGATTCCAAAGCTAATTGAAAATAACACAAACCGAGATTCAAGCGGATCACGTGTGATTCCAGAGCTAGTTGACGCCATAGTCTCCGATCTTCCGGCGAAAAAACCCCCAGGATTCTCGGTCGCTCTGTTTTGCGAGAAGAAAGGCTCCTCATGAAACTCTGAAAGTAAACGCTGCAGAGAGACACAGTCATATGAATAACAAAACGCAACAGCGTTTCGCGTCTGGAAACGCAAAGTAAGAGTTTGTAAATATAACATATATATAGATTGGATTACAGTATTTATTCAACAACATTTTCACGGCGAGACCATAAAACAAGCTTTGGTCACCGGAATCTTTAACATTACAAACAAGAACAACAAGAAAACACAACTTTTTAAATTACAGACAACTTTTCTTTCCTCTTTGATCTTTAAGCTGACGCAATGGAAACATCATCCGAAGTAGTAATAACCTTAAAAACGTTCTTGGTTGAAGGCAAACCAGCCACTGGTTCATCTTCAATTCCACATTCATTCGTTCCTCTTCTGATCATGAAGTAACCATCCTGAGATTTCATATACATTATATGTCAGATTCACTGATCTCTCTCTAACCTAAATTTCTCTCAATTCATTACAAGAGATACACTTACATCACCCCAGCTTCGGTTCCATTGATTAGCCAGCAACTGCAACCATTGAAAAAGAAAATGAAGGTTATGAATTCAAGTACCAAGATGAGGAATCTATTAACCATCTATTAAACATTAACATATACCCAGTAATCTTCGCCATCTGCGGTGGTTCCCCAGCCAATAAGCTTGACAGCATGACCTCCAATGTTAGAGCCTGTAATGTGCTTGTATACTCCAGATTTGTAATGAGCAAAATCCTGTTCAAAGAAGCAATTAGTAAATCTAAGATTCTTGAAAAGAACTGTTTTCTGTTTTTGTTTTTGTTTTTGTTTTCTTTACCTCGTAAACGGTAAAGGAGACTTCAACAGGTCCGTTTTTATAAACCTCTGCCATGATGTCTTCTGGGTTAGATTTGACTACGTATGTGCTAACACTGAAGTGTTTTGATTCACTCCATAGTTGGTTTCCGCTGACACATTCCCTTAAACATTTTGGAGTAGGGTATCCTGGTTCGCAACCCGGGTGAGAGCAGCCAGTTTTGTCAAAGTATGGATCACACTAATACCAAGAAATATGCCAAAACCTTAATCCAATGTTTTGTGTTTTTGCAGAAAAATGAGAAATTTTAGCCATTTTTTTTACCTCTTCTGTGACAACACCACTGTAACTAAAGTATTGCCAGGCAGAAATTGGGTAGCCACCATCACAGCCATCACCACACCGGAACCCACAGCATGCTAAGAGATCATTGACAGATAACGTAATGTTCTGTATAGGGAACATCAGCAAAACTAGATTAAGCTTCTGAAGTCTGAACAAGAAAGAAGCTATTGATTAGGTTTTAGATTGTTACCATGCCAAATTGGATGCAGAATCTATCAGACAGCGATTCAACAGCACCAAATGCCCAGCAAGAACCACAATGTCCCTAACAAATCACAAAATGCAATAAATCCTTTCAGTGATCTAAAATTGGGTTGTCTATAGGAAACGTAAAGCAGCTACAAACACAAAAATGGAGTTTTACCTGATCTGTAAGAATGATTATCAAAGAGAGGAGTCAACACATACGAAACAAAAGAGAGTCAGCAAATGAGATTTGACATCAGTAAGAAAGATATGCATTGACACAGTTTAAGGAAAGTTAAAACCAACCCAATATCCTTCCAATGCTGGTGCATTGTGACCAAGCGTTTCTAGCATCAAATTCTTTAGGCAGCTTCAAAGATCTATCATGGCTTACAATAGGCACTCCCAAGAATTGCTTCTTTTGTCTTGGTTTAACCCCGAGGAGACGCTTGAATTCTGCAACCTGCAACATAAAAAAAAACAGACAAGTTGAGGAACAATGATGAATCATGAGCCTCTCTCTTTACATAAGAGATTAAAGATAATTATAGAACTTGAACTCACGGTGGCGTTGGAAAATCGATCATTCAAAGCAGCTTTCCATCCAGCTTTTGGATTCTCGTTGACTTTCTTCACAATCTCTTCCTACAAAATCAACATCTCGATAAGGCAGATTCAAAAGAAACAAAACGAAATACGAAATCCCTGAAAACTATGAAATCAAGAGCGAACTTAAGTTCAAACCTGAAGTATCCTTGAGCTTAGTTTCTGCTTGGAGAGATCTACTGCAGCGATACCCTAATTGAAACAAAAACCAGTTATAAACGAGAGTAAAATACAGTCTTCTACTGGGTAGAGAAAGGAAAGCTAACCCTAGAAAATCATAGTATAACTTGCTTTTCTAGTTCCTATCAATTTCCTGCTTAGCTACGAAGCCATTATCGACCGTAGTCGACCAAGCTTCGATCTGAATTTCTAAGTAGACAGTACCGTACATATTTTATATTTATACTCATCAAAAGTTCAAAATCCAGTACAAATTGATCAACGATCATGCGTAGCAAAACATAGCTAATCACAGTAATAAGACCTACAACAACCACACTCCATGACTCTCCGATCTTCCTAATCGAAAATCAGTAACAGAGATTTTGAAGCTACCTGAAAATTGAAAGACAAGATAAGCCCTAGGAGCAAGAAAACAGAGGCCAAACAGAGCTTAATCCTATTATCAGCCATGAATCTTCTTTTCTCTCTCTCTCCTAGATGAATCTGGAATAAAAAAAAAAATCTGCCAACGACGTTGGAGAAGTTACCTCACTAATTGGGGAATCTCCTTTATAACAGGAAAGAAGAGAGAGAAAGAGAAAGCTTATCTTCTGAATAATGACAGAGACTTTTCTTGGAAAACTGAAAGAGCCATGATTTTTTTTAAGAGCCAAAGAAGAATACGAAATCGAGATCGCAGCCGTTGATTGGCTCTCGATCTTTCCTGTCCGCATGATTGCCACGTTGCACCTCCCACGACGTCGTATCACTATGGACTTAAAGTTTGACCCTTGCTTACGAAATCGCAACGACTATAAACAACAATAATAAATCAATTTAATTTTTTCTTTTATCTTTTTATTAGTTCGTATGGTGGGAAAAGAAATAATTTCCAATCAAAATCAATATTTATTATCATAATTTTGGAACATTATTAAACACACCAAATTCTTACAAGACACAATGATTTTAGAGAATAATAAAGTCTAAAATATTTGTTTGATGACAGAACCGCACCGGTTATCGAGTAAAGTTTGGTTAAGACAATTAAAAGCATCGACGAAAGAAACAAAACCCATAAACCAAAACTCAAACCCATCTTGTGTAACCACATGTATATACTTCTCACACGGCTTCAACACATTCGACGAGGAACCAATCTTCTTTATCTTCTCCACTTCCATCACCACCTGCTCGTAAAGATACATTAGTCGGTCCATAAATACATATATTAAACTAATATATTATACCTTATAGTATGCTGGGACACCATGAGAAGATGGACGACGTCGTATGGGATAATCGCTACAGAAAGCGACACGTTTATTAGAAATGTAAAGCATTCCAGTCACCGGTCCAGTACTCGTTGATATGTAACAAACAAACGAATCCATGAGTTTCTCAGCTACACCAACACCAAACTCTCGTTGGAATACTCTCTCTGCTCCTCCTTCAACGAGCATTTTAGTGCCTTGTGTTAATCTAGCCATTGCAGCATCACTTATGCTTGGACTAAACTTCACTGTTCATACATAAATCAAATATAGATTAACTATAATTAATAACAATATAATTAAATTAAGATGTTTATTATATAAATTAATTTTTAATTAAATTTAAAACGTACGATGGTCTTTTAAACCTTCGGCTAATGCTTCTGCCTTACGAGTCGTTTCCTCCACTTTCTTCCCGCACCGATTCAAAACCTCGAAAACTTTATCCCTCGACCCTATTTTAATTAATCCATTGTATATAATTAATTAATTGAAATTAGAATTAATATATGGAACATTAATTAATTAACTAATAATAGACCTACTTTTATTATCAGAGGTGTTGGGGGTAATATGGACGTAAGGATTATCATTATGGCCGTTGATCTTAGTCTTCGACGACTCTCGGGGCTTCGTGGCCTTCGATGGCGAGCTCATGATGATGATGATGGTTGATGATGATGATGATGATGGTGAAGACAGTAGATGTGGTGGTTAATATAGAGAGAAGGCGCGTGGGTTGTACGCAATGTTGAACTTGTTGAATATACGGATAACGATGAGTCTATACGGTCGGTGTCGTGAGGTTTATTTTTCAATAGAATTTATACCACATCAATTCAATTATAACATATTTTTCATACAAAAATAGTATTATTTTTCATAATAACACTATTAAGTGGAGGACAAAAAATTATTGAAATAGAGATCAGATTATTTAAAAGGTATCAATTAAAAAGTGGATTGCTATCAATCCTGTAATTATTCCTTTTGTTAACAATTATATTATTCTCTTTTATCTTATTATTGGAATATCAAATATGTTTCATTCTGTTTTGGACCGAACTTTTTATTATATAATATAACAAATTGACCAGTAATTAGTTTAATAGCAGCGCATTATCTTCATATCATAATTTAAAAATGTTAAAAAAGATTTAAAACTCGTATATTTTATATGGCTTAGTTTATTTACTTAAAAAAAAGATGAATTTATATGTTCATGTCTAAAAGGCCCGTTATAAAAGAAACGTAAGACTATATTATGGGCCTGTTGAGTTAATTAATAGAAAATAAATATTGGGCCTATCATTGTGGGATTAACAAAGCCCAATAAGTTCTTTAAACCATCGAATTCGCTAATACGGGGAGTCACTCACCGCCGTTTACCTAGCGCCGATTACGATATCGGCGATTACAATCTCCGGTTGTTACATCGCGCTGCGAAATATTACTAGTCTCTTTTTTGGTCTGTGATTCTATTTCCAGAAGTGATTTCACCATACTTAGACTGGGATTTCAATTTGTATAAGCATTCAGGGATTGTCTCGAAGGAGACGGTGAATCTGTACTAGAACGGCTTTGATTGTTCTTGCGCTTAGGTAGTATATCTGTAGATGGGCTCCAGGGGGAGAGGAAGAGGACGAGGGGCTGGACGAGGATATGGAGGCGGTGGTGTTTCCTATGCGAAGGAATTGCCATTTGAACTTTTCCCTGTAAGTAAACTTTAGGGTTTCTTTTCTTCCGAATATGAGTTTGTTGTTGTCTTATGATCTCTGTAAAAAGTAGCATATCATGGGATTGATTTAGACGTATAAATCATAGAAAACCTACACATTTGTTATTCTATTGATTTGTGGTCTTCTTGCAGGAGATTACGTTACCTGATCACAAATCCATCTCAACAGACCCGCAATTAGTTGCTAGCTTCTTTACTTTAGAAAAATTCTGGAGAAATTCACCTTACCATCTAGGTGATGGTGTTTCAAAGCAAGGTAATGTGTAAAATTCTCTATCAAAAACTCTGTATCTTAGACCAATGTTTTCAATTTTCACATCTTGCTTTTAACCATTTGTTTGTTAGATAATGAGAGTGTTGACATCGAACGGTTTTCTGACTGGTCCAAGCCGAAGCGCAATACTAAGCGTGGATCATTTTATGATTTTCTTGTTCTCAGGCCTGATAACTTCCCTAAAGAACTTCTTGGAGGTTTAAAACACTCCATTTTTTCTCTGTGTTTTTACCTTCAGATTCTCTTTTAGTGTACTACGTTGTAACATATGATTACCCAATGTTTAGGTTCTCGAAGAGAACGACCTGTGAAGAAGGCACGATGGAGTCAAGAAACAGGTACATTGCAAAGCTCTGAAATTAGAAAAATTGTTACAAGAATCTGAGATTATGTTTCTTGAGACATCTTAAAAGTTATGTTTCATTTACAGATTTGAAATTGTTGGATGTGTTTGAGAAGCGTGAACAACAGAGTAAGGTAACAAAAACATGTTACAGTTCAGTGATTTTCTTTTCATCAAACCAACAAAAAGAAGTATCACAAAAGCAACATTTGATTCTTCTTCTTAGGCTAAAGGCGAGGGAGGAGAAGAAGAAGAAGGAGAAAAAGAAGAAGAGGAAGGTGAAGAAGATGCTGGAGAAGAAGACTCTGATGGAGATTATGCACAGGTTCTACTTGTTAATTTCCATTATTATCATCTTCAACCTCGGATTCTTTTCAATTTACTTAAACTTTGGTTCTGATTTCTTGTAGTTGCCTGACTTTGATGATGATGATGACGATTATAACAAGTCAGAAGAAGGCGAGGGTAAGCATCTTCGATCTCTGTTCCATTACTATGATCAACTTCAAAACTTGAAAGTGATTCTGACATTGTTCATTTCTTGTCTTTTGCTAGATGAAACTGGGTATTATTAGCTTCTTCTTCCCAAGATCATCAAGTTTTGCAGATAATAGAAGGCAGAAGCTATAGATTAATAGGCTTGTTAACGTTTCTATTGGGCCTGGTTTTTAAAGTCATTTTAATATATAAAGCCCAATACTAATTGAAATCAGTGTTGTTTAATGACCGTTGAATCCAATCTCTTTATGACCGTTGAGTCAAGCGTCGCTTTGCAAAGATATCAAGATGTTCATGTGTCTAAATTAAAAACGGCACGAAGTTTTGTTCGAGTTCGCACGTGGGAGCCAACTGTAAAGGTATAGACATGCGAGCCGTTTAGGTGACCGTTATCCCAGCTGTTATTACTCATACACATACACTAATAATTAATATTCTTAAATAACAAAAAGGTAAATTGTATAAATTGGCCTTCATATTTTAATTCAATCACTTTTCAATCAATGTGTGTTAGAGGCATTATATTTTTTATTGTATAAATTGGCTGGTAATTTTTTAGTAGGGAAGAAAGTTTTAGGTAGGCATTAAAAGTATTAAATCTTTGTTATAGGATTTTGACATAAATGGTTTATCACATGATAGTATCTGTAAGGTATAATCTTTAACATTTTTCTATTTTATGGACAAAAAATCCAATTGAAATTTAATGGCAGATATTCAACCTTTTTTCTGTCTATCACCGGATGATCTTATTATAATTGCATCTTTGTAATTATTCTTTATTTTTTATGACAATAAATCATTTTCTCTTAAAACTAATAATTTTTTATGACAATAAATATCCGTAATTATTCTTTGTTTTCATTTTTATTTATCGACCACCAAAATTTATTTTAATTAAATTAGATACAAATTCGTTACCTGTCAAAGTTTTTTTTTTCCCGAACCTGTCAAAGTTTTTTTTTTCCGAACCTGTCAAAGTAATTCACTGAATCTTAATCTTTCTTTATTTTTATTTTTATTTTCAATTTGTTGTTTCCTTTCAAGAAAAGAGAGGAAACAACGTTCTTTCAGAATTCTTCAGATTCTTTTCCTTTCATAAAAAACGCGCAAAAGCATAAAAACAAATCTCTTTCACAATCTAAAGTTTTTTTCAAATCTCTTTCACAATCTAAAGTTTTTTCAAGGGTTTTGAGTTCGGATTTCGAATCGGTTCACGGTGAAATTCCTAATCAATTTCACGGCAATGTCGACGTTTTCGCCCTCATTGGCCGTAATTTCTTTCATTTTTCTAATTCTCCTCAATCTATGTTTAATTTCCGCGGATTCTTCAACGGAGATCAAGGAAGGAGAGATTCGATTACCTTCAGAGAAGAACAACGATCAAACTTCAAGTGAATTCTGCGAAAGAACAGCTAAACCAACGTCATGTCCGGTTAAATGTTTCCGTGCAGACCCGGTTTGCGGCGAGGATGGTGTTACTTACTGGTGCGGTTGCGCAGATGCATTGTGCCATGGTGTTAGTGTTTCCAAATCAGGAGCTTGCGATGTTGGCAATGGCGTTGGTTTATCTGTTCCTGGACAAGCTTTGCTTTTGATTCACATCGTTTGGCTCATGGTTCTTGGATTCTCCATGCTCCTCGGTCTCTTCTAAACAAATCCTGATTCAATAACTCATTTTGTTATATTCTAATCGAAAAAAAAAGTAGAAGATTTGATAGATTTTCTGAGATTATACAATACCTGACGAATTCTTGTTTGTATATTTCATGTCAAATATCATTTGGTTTGTTTCTTACAAATGAAGCTTTCTTGAATCTTGATTTCTCCATTTCTTTCCCAAGATAATCCAAGATTGTGTCTGTAACATGATTTGGTAAGCAACCTGTATCTAACATCATCTTCAAGTACTTATAAGCTTCTTTTAATTTCCCAGATTTGCTATGAACTTCTATCATTGTGTTGTAGCTTACAACGTCTGGGTTTATTCCATTGTTCTTCATCTGATTAAACAGTCTCGTTGCTTCATCTACTCTGTTTGCTTTCCCAAGTGCATTGATCAAAGTGTTGTACATTACAATGTCTAAATAACCTCCTTGTTTTGTTAATCTCTCGAGAACTGCATTAGCTAGATCTGCTCTTCCCATTTTTCCTAATCCTTGGATTATTACATTGTATGTTGCTATGTCTGCTTCACAAAGATTCTCACCCATTTGTTCGAGAACTCCTTGGGCTGTTTTGAAGTAGCCCTTTTTGACGAATGAGCTCATCATGGAGTTGTAGGTGTAGCTTGTGAGATCGGTTACAGCCATGTCGTTGAATATCTCAAATAATTTGCAGGCTAAACTGAGATCACCTTTGGATAGATAAATAGATAAGAAAGTGTTCATCATGTCTACGTCGAAAGAATCTGGCTTTGCTTGAACCCTTTGCCCTCTGGTTAAAGCAAATAAGGGTTTAAGTCGGTTGCTCTGGTGGGATAACCGGTCCATATACGGAGAGGATGACCAAGGGTCATCTTCCTCAGCCATGGCTGTATTGTCGTCTGAAGCTACCTTACTTGTAATATCCAGGAAGCTTCCTTTACTTGGAAACATTGGAGAATGATCTTTATCTTTACTCTGTGGACGTTTAAGTGAAGCTTCCATTTCAGCTTTCCATTTGAGGACATTAAGGACTAAGTTACCTTCTCGTATGTGTTTCATCAACTTTTCTGTCCAATCCCATCTCCCTTGTTTATGAAATGCGATTAAAAGTGAAGTAATTGTAACCAAATCCACAGAAAACCCTCTAGTTTCCATCTCCTCCACTAATTTCACTGCTCCCTCTAGCTTCCCTTCTCTGCACAACTGCAATACAACAATGCTGAAAGTTATTGCATCAATAAACTGACCTTTCTTCTTCAAATCACAGAACAGAGTATAGCCAGCTTCAGCTCTTCCATTTCTAAATAACCCATCAATTAGAATATTGTATGTCCAGCAGGAAGCTCGAACTCCTTCTTGAACCATTTTCTCAAAAAGCTGACAAGCTTCTGTGAGTTTTCTTGCCTTTAGGGTTCCATCTAAGATGGAATTATACACAATAGTATCAGGGACAAAGCCGTTATACTGCATTTCATTGAAGATTTTGATTGCATCATCAATCCGGTATGATTTACAACATCCTTGGATTAGTATTCGATATGTTGAATTATCAGGTTCATGGCCAGATACTTTCAGTTCATCCCACACAATCAGAGCATCTTTCACTTTTCCTACTAAACACAAGACATGAATCAGGCTGTTATATGTGCATATATCAGGGCCGTTAGAAGATCCAGAGATCGAGCTTTGCTCCTTCATCTCCTTGAACAAACCTAAAGCAGTATCCAAATCTCCCCAACAGCCAAATGCATGAATACATATGTTATAACACCATGTATCAAACTTGAATCCTTTCGTTGCTTTCAACTTTTCATAAACCTTTTTGAATTCCAATCTCATATCGGCTTTTCTTAGACCAACTAAGAGTTCATTAACAGCAACGATTCCAGGATGATAACTTACAATAACTTTACCAGTATCTGTATCGTTTGAATGGTTATCAGAAGCCTGTAGAAGCTTAAAGAAAATGGAGAGAGCAAGACGGACTTCATTTTTCCTCACCAGAGCAATAAGAACAGCATCATATAAACTAGGGTTTAAGCAATCTTTTAGTTCCTCTATGTAATCCAGAACTCCTAGAGCTGAATCGAATTTACCAGAACGGATTAAGGAATCTAGCAGTACCTTCGACGTTTCCTGGTCCAATAAGACGTCATCTTCCTTCATTGAATCAAGCAAACCAGGAACTTCTCCGAGAAGTCCTGTCCGGCAAACAGTACGAAATATCTGAGAGTATGCTGATGCGGAATGTTTGTATTTGGGACGGAGAAAATAACACCATCGGAAGAAATCTAACTTCTTTGAAGGATCCAGGTAGTTCCGGCGAAGGATTTGGAGGACGACAGGCTCCGATATCGGGATGGTATTCGCGTCAAGGTTCCGCGCACCCGATTGAGACAAGGTTTTAGAAAGAGACGCGACGAGAAGGACATTACAAAGTTGTGGAAATGATGGTTTTGGTGCCGGAGAAAGAGCTGAAATTGCAGCGGCACTAGCTCTTCCATGGCGCATCGCATTGCGACCTAGGAAGAAATAACTAGCTCTCTTGCTCCCTCGCTTACGGTAACCAGTTTCGTTTCTGGGTCCGCATCTGGATCCGGATCCGGATCCAGATCCGGATCCAAAATCATACGAACCGACCCGTAAAATCAAGTGGGCTATTAATGGGCCTTATTTTGAACCTTTTGTTTCTGTCTAAACATTATGTTATGGGCCAGAGTTTTTTTTTTTTTTTAATCGTAGGGATAAACGACGGCGTATTAAAATATGTCCTCACAAATTATTTCGGAGATTGTGTTTTTGCTTTCAGTCGTTAAACCCTAAATTTCATCGTCTTCCTCCTTTACTAGCCGTTTCGTCGATTTACGAAGAGAGAAATTCGTGGGTCGTGATATGGGTTTCAAGAGGAAGAAGGACGATGGTGATGGTGACGATTTGGAATTTGAGGATCGTAGAAGACCCAGTAGCGACGGGATGGAGAAGAAGAAGAGTGTGATACTTCCTTCGATGATAAAGAACAAGGAGAAGAGATCTAAAGTATACGCGAAGCAGAAGCAAGAAAAGAAAGCGGAGAAGCTAAAGAAGATTAGGGCTCGTGATGCCGCTGAGAAACAAGCTTTAGAGCTCGGCGAGGAGGTAGAGAGAGCTGGAGAATTTTTCGTAGATTTTTTCTCAGATTCGACTTGTTTGTTAATCTGAATTTATTTTTCTTCTCGTATTACAGCCACCGCAGAAGATGATTCCGCGAACGATTGAGAATACTAGAGAGCATGATGAGACCGTTTGTAGACCCGACGACGAAGAAGTAAGTTCCCAGTGTTCCTTCATCTTAATTGCTTTGCAATGTCTGTAATTTCTCCCTGGTCTCTGATTATACTGTCCTGGTTTTGTCAGTTATTTGCTGATATTGATGCTGATGAATTTAATGCGGTCCTGAGACGTGAGGCTACACCAAAGATCTTGATCACAACATGTCGTTTCAATTCCACTGTAAGGTTTTGTGTATAAGTTATGCTTAATTCAAATTCTGAAGTCGAACAACATTTCCTTAGATATTCTGCAGAGTTGTTGAAGCTTATCATAGTCTAATTTTGGAGCTCTTTCTACTCGTATGTTGTGTTGATTGCAGAGAGGACCTGCTTTTATTTCCGAGCTCCTCTCAGTGATTCCTAATTCTCATTATCACAAGAGAGGAACATATGATTTGAAAAAGGTGACTTTTTAGTTACAGAGATCTTTGTTTATTGTGAATTTATTTAATTGAAACAAGAACCTTATAGTTATGGTTCTTCAGATCGTAGAATACGCAAAGAAGAAAGATTTCACATCTCTCATTGTTGTTCATACAAATCGCAGAGAACCTGGTTAGTTTTACTCGTGTGCTTCATTGAACCTTTTGTCTTCACTGTAATCTTTATATGATTCATTATTATAAGCTTTTGCAATTCATATGTAGATGCTCTCCTTATAATTGGCTTGCCAAATGGGCCTACTGCACATTTCAAATTGTCAAATCTTGTTCTTAGAAAGGATATCAAGGTATAAACACATTATTCTTCTCCACATCAACAATGGCTTTTTAGGATCCTGAAATGGATTCAGTTTGGTGACGCAACTGCCAATGCTTTTGCAGAATCATGGAAATCCTACAAGCCATGAACCAGAACTGGTTTTAAACAACTTTACAACACGCTTAGGGAATCGTGTGGGAAGGTAACTATAGTTTTCAAAGTTGTAACTTCACTTTATCTTATTGTCATTCATCTCTTGCTGATGTTCTATTTCTGATGTTTATCAGATTTATACAATCACTATTCCCACCAGATCCTAATTTCCGTGGACGAAGAGTTGTTACATTCCACAACCAACGTGACTTCATATTTTTCCGACATCACCGGTAAATATCTCACTTTCTTTTAAGGTTTCTCTGGCTTGAATCTCCACCTCCAGCTTATTTTGAACAAACGAAACTCTTCTCAGTTACATATTTGAGACAAAGGAAACTAAACAAAGTGATAAGAAAGGAAAGGAAAGTGTTGCTAAAGAGAAAGTAAAACCTCGTCTTCAGGTCAGCAATCAGCATCCATGTTTGATCCAACATTACATCCCTCATATATGTATTGATCTATAACTTATGTCTTGAAAAATCTTGAATTTACTTGCAGGAATGTGGCCCTCGATTCACACTGAAACTAGTCAGTTTACAGCACGGAACCTTTGACACAAAAGGTGGAGAATTCGAATGGGTTCATAAGGTAAAAAAAACCACCAAAAGATCAACTTCATTGCTGCTACTTTAAGAGTTTTGATGATATGATTTGATTATTAATTTGTTTCGTCATGTTTTGTGTTTTATCACAGCCTGAAATGGACACAAGCAGGAGAAGATTCTTCTTATGAGCGTCTGGAACCTCTTCAGATTTCACCAAGTTTTGTTTTTTTTTTCTTTCAGTTTAAGATATGTAAGCCAACCCTTTTGGGAGGTTAAAATTGTCTTTTCAACACAATCCTTAATGTAATCTGTACTTTGAGGCCAAATGATTACAGAGCCAGGTGGCATGGACTGTCCTATGCTTTAATGTTCAAGCATAAAAATTTTCCAAATTAAATTAAAAAGAGTGACCCTACTTAATTACATAAACGATGACAGATTTGGTAATCGAAGAAAACGAGTGATTTGTTATTGTCGGCGGCTGTGATAGAAAATATTGTACTAGCAGCCATAAAAGGAAATCATCTTGGGACGAAAGCTGCGGCAACCAACCAAAGTACTATTTTATCCACTTATTTAGAAAAAAGATTTAATTATTTTTAGTTTTTTCCATATATTTTTTTTTCAGTTTCTTAATATTAGATGTTTTATGTAAAAAAAATTGTTCTAAGATTTAAAATGTTTTAGATTTTCTAAGTAACAGTAATATATTTATTCACGTTTTTATTCATATCTTGTTTATTTTTATATAAAGCAGAATTTAAAGAGTTAAGACATATTTCTCAGACTTTATTAATTTGTGTGAATTTTAACTAAAGAATGTCAAAAGTTTTTCTTATAAATTCTTAAGTCTAACCTATAATGTTTTACACAATAAATGGCTTTTTCCTTTTTCTTCAGAATAGAAATTTTTTTGTCAGAAATAATTTTAAACCTTAAAGATTGATATAAAATCTGAAGAGAAAATAAAGACGCGTAATAAACGCGAACACGGAGGATTTCGACTTCGCCGATCCACTTGCATTGGTGGGACCTACACTGACACGTGTCGCTTGCTGAAAAAGCTATTTCCTGGAAAATTACGCCCATCGGTCACCAGCAATATAAATACCCCTCTGTTGCTTTTCATCAGTCATCGCCCCCTCACCATAGTCTTCTTCTGCTTCTATTTTTTATTGTTTTTGTGTAAAAATGGAGAATCCGGTAGGGTATAGGTTTCATCCGACGGGAGAAGAACTGATAAACCATTATCTCAAGAACAAAATTCTCGGTAGGTCATGGCTAGTTGATGATGCTATTAGCGAGATCAACATCTGCAGTTATCATCCACCGTCTCTACCTCGTAAGTTCAAACTCTGTTTCTCACTTCAAATTCACCTTCTAATCCATATCTCGCCATCGAACATTTCTAATTTTGTATGAGTGAATTTGGGGGTTTCGTTTCGCCTAGGGTTGTCGAAGATCAAATCGAACGATCATGTTTGGTACTTCTTCTCTCCGAAGGAATACACATCCGGGAAGAAAAAGGGAACCAAAAGGACAACAAGATCTGGATACTGGAAAGCTACTGGAGTTGATCGAAAAATCAAAGATAAGAGAGGAAATCGAAGCGAAATTGGGATTAAGAAAACACTCGTGTATTATCAAGGTAAGGTTTCTAATGGTGTTTGGACTCCTTGGGTTATGCACGAGTATCATATCACCTGCTTGCCAGAACTACAGGTAATTTCTTACTCCCTTTTAAACCCTAATTTGAGATTTTGCTTGGGCTTATGTGTTTGAAATTGTTCAGAGGACGTATGTGATCTGCCAAATTATGTATAAAGGTGAAGATGAAATCGCATCTGGTAATTTCTCAAGTGAGCCAAGTCAGTCTTTCGTCTCCATTCCCACTACTGTCTTCGGGATTAGCACACCATCTGAAGTAAGTAACTCCAGTTTCCAAGATGTTCTTGATTCTACTTTCCACCATTTTTCTTTTATTCACAATCTCTTAACATTTCCAGGTTGAGCAGCCAGGTCAAGAGTACTTTAATGGTTTGGGTATGAATGATTTGGACATCCCTGTAGTGAAAGAACCAATGGGTGTTTCTCTGAGTGAACTATTGGGTCCAAATGTGTACAACGACAACAATGCTAATGAACATTTACAAGCTCCTTACATAGCCCACGACGATAATGAGTTTCTTGATGAATTGCAACATGTTGATCGAGGGAAAGTGGAATATCTCTTTGCCAGTGATCAGTATATGTTAACACCTGTTCACAATTACAATGAGCACATGCCAAAGGAATCTTTCTCAGGGATTATTGCTAATTCTAGCAGTGACAGTGATGCTGAATCAATATCTGCAACGGTAAGCACAACACCTCATTACTTTCATGGTTTCATTACCTCTCCAATCAGAGTTACCTTACGTTGGTGTTTTGTTGATGACAGAGTTACGAAGGAACAACGAGTCCAAGTGATAGTGTTGGTAGTTCATCAAATAAACACTTTCCCACTTGTGGAGACGATTTTGTTGAGCCTTACATTAGTAAAAAGTCCCTGGAATCTCGATCCCTGCAAGCATATGCAATCACAGAGCTCCACTCGCAGGAAAGACACCAACGGATCAGACCATTAAAACAAAAGGTGAGCTCTCTACGAAAATGATGACCAAAAATAGCTCCTTGTGATGTTTTGTAGGTTCTTGAATCTTGAAACCTCAACTCAACATATGTCATAATTTCCTTTTCAGGTGATGAAACAAGGTAAACAACTGTCAAAAGCTTTTGATCCAGCTTTAGAAGAATCACGCATGGTGAAGACAGAGAAGAAAGGATGGTTTATAATGGAGGAAGCAACGGATAGAAAACACAGGAATCCACCATATATCTATCTAATGAATATTATCATAAGCTTCATCCTCTTGGTGGGTCTCATCGGGGACATCATATCAGTTCTACTAAACGCCAATTCTTGACCCACCAAAGAAGTTTGTGTTTTTCCTAAGAATGTGTGTAATATATTTGTGTGTGGTTTGAACAAGTGATGGAACTTAATTGTTCTCAACCTCTAATAGCAAGTTAGATATAAGTGTGTACAATGACCTTGAACAGAAGCTCTGATTCGCCACGAATCTCATCAAATGTGCAATGAAACAGGCAACTACACATCTGTTCGTTGTTGATTCAGTCATCACTGGTTTAAGCAAGCAGAAGAGAAACAAAACATGTGAGATTCAGTTTAATCTATATAACAAAACAAATGCTGATGATAGATTCGAAGATCTGACCTTTAAGAGCAACTATGTTTGATGTTAAGACGAGTATATCAACGATGAAGATCACTGAGATTGGGAAATCCCAGACCTGTAAGACAAAATCATTCATAGATTTAGCAAAAAGACATAACATTCCAGCATTTTTGTGAAATCAAACCAGACGTACCGGTAGAGCAAATAGAAAGATCTTGACGTAACTCGAGATTAAGATCCCTGAAAGAATCTCTTTTCTTCTACAAAATTATTCAGGGGACAACATTTCCATGAGAAACTGCTTTCTATTTCAACCTAAAGCATCATCTCAGTGTGTTTTGATGAAAATTTGATGAAATTCAACATATATAGAGAAAGATATATATATATATATATTTATATATATATACCTGGAAGCATCGATTGAGATAACCGGCATAATCTTAACCGCAAATACAAACGAGAAAAATAATGCAAAGTTTGCAGATAGAACATTGACCAGAACCTGTTAAATGCATAAAATTGGTATCATTTGTTAAAATACTCACTGACCAAAATCTATGAAACTAAAAGAAATTTAAAAGTTTGTTAAACAATACACAGAACTAACCTTTAGAGATGCAAGAACCAAGCTTTCTGACACATCTGATTCTTCATTAGTTCTTAGCAATAGCAAGTTTCTGTCTTTTGAATTGTTAAGGCTCTCATAAATGAGTTTGTCCTGTGTATAGTATAATCAAAGGAAAGGATACAAGCATCTAGAAGAAGATAAGCGAAGAGCAACTTCCACAAGAGATGCTGCCAAATTGTGAAATCCTCTGGGGATCAGAACAACTGTAGATGTATTATGTATATGCATATCTATTTAGAAATAACTTCACAACATTCGAGAAAAATCGATTAAACCACTAAAACTTGAAACAGATATCATAAGTTTCTGCCTAATAAAACTACTTTCTGTGCCCAGAAAACGACACTGTGTGTTTGATTCAGTGATTTTGAATTGACCAGAGAATTTAGTTTTAGAGACGCTTTAAGCATTCTCGAAGTGAAATCAAAGAATTTTACCTGAATATTTTCTTGATTAACAACATTGTAGAGTAAGTGCCTATAAGCCCTTGGTTTGTGAAGAATCAAATCGATGAAAATTATCTGAGAAAACAAAATTAAATAATTAAACAAATAAAAAATTTGACGAACCAAAATTCCAACGATTAGAAATGGAAAATCAATATCTAGAGAGAGAGACCATTAGCTCACACTCGATATATTCATCTGCTATTTCCTCGCAATTATCCTACCAGATTTTACACAGAAAATAGATAGAAATTCAAGAACCCTAATTAATTTCGGTTTAATGAAAGATGGAAAAAAACTTACGCATTTGACGAGACGAACGTTGCCAGGAGAGTATTGAACGAACAAGGAATTAACCTTATGCCCACACTCCACACACCTCTTCGCTTTCGCCATGGGAGTTACTTTCTCTTCTGGGTCGGATCCGGATCCGGATCTGGAATTGGTTGCATATAAGGGGTATTTATAGAACTTGTATTTTTGAATACGAGCCGTGAAACAAAATACGCTAATATGGGCCTAATTTCCCTTCACTTGTTGGGCCTAGTGGGCCAGAGTCTTTTTTTTTTCTTTCTAAAAATGTTAAATGAAACTCAGCAGAATGGTAAAGAACAAAAATCAGATTAAATTGCAATTCAGATTGTATTTTCTTATTTTGAAATAAAAAATAACTATATTATATACACTATTTTTACTTCCAAATTATCTTCTTTTTGGTTTGGTTAAAATCAAATACAATCTATGATATATTAATTTCAAAGCGTCTGTTTTGTAAGTATTTTTTTTCAAATTAAGAAAAAATACAATTCAAATAACATGTGGACTATTATTACATGAATTTTATTTGAATTTTATTTTTCTTCTCTATAAACTATTTTACCAGTGTTAATTCAAACAAAGTTATGGATTAGGAAGTACTTTTGTAATTATCATTATATATGTCTATAAATGTCGCTACATTACATGTGATCATATATATGGTTGTGCATAGATAATAATTGTCACATGATATTAATTCTCATAAAACCCTTTTACAAAATAAAAAACATGTATGAAAACCTTAAAGAAACATGTTTACAATTAAAACAAAAGCCAAAAAACCAACAATTAATTAATTAAAAGTTTGGCTAATTTCCTAATTAACTAAATCTTTATATCTCAAAAGACTTGCCTTTCCCTTTCCTTTCATATTCTCTAAATCTTTCATCTGAAGAAGAGGAAGATGCACCAAATTCGCCACGTGTCTCCACTTCAATATTAACTCCAAACAACCTTATTTTCTTCACCGGCGGCGAAGAAAACGTCGCCGGAATCTCTTTATTACACGGCGTGAATAATATTCCAACAGGGTCGGTCCATTTATCTTCCAAATAACTAAATTCTTCACAAAAACGCAACCTTTGATTAAATCTCCGGTAAGGCACCGGCATATAATTATCCATCACCGGCAAATGATCATTAAGAAACACCGATCTTGATTTCGGATAATTAAAATTAAAATTAAAATCCGAGAATTTATGATGATTAATATTGTCTAGTAGGTCCAAATTGGACTTATACTTCCAGTCGATAAACATTTTTGGTGAATTATCAGATTTCACGGCGGTTTCACGGTGGAATGAGATGGTGTCTCCGGCGTTAAGTTTTTTATCGTTAACAAAACGATTCCAACCTTTAGTCATCACATAACTTTGACTACTATGCCAATATGAGTAACGAAACATCCACATCTTGTCGTTTTTGTCTTGGAACTTCAACATCGTGCCGTTTTGGAGTTCATTAGTGTTGTGGTAATCTGATAATATTGGGAAGTATTTCTCGGCGTGATGTTTATGAATTACGAGTCGATTTAGTTTTCCAACGTCGCTTGGTGTTAAGACTTTGTCGAATAAATGTTCCTTTACGACATTGTTGTAGCTCTTTGCTTCTTCTTTTGTTTTCACTTCTTGTTCTTGATCAAAGCTTGTTGAATTGAGTATATCCATGGAGAAAAGTATCAAACTTTTTATATGGATCTTTGTGGGTTTTCTTGTTTTATGATTACCGAATTCAAGATCTTTCAAAAAGTTTTAAACTTTGATGATAACCCTATAATTCAAAATATCAATTAAACATACATGAGATCATCTTTTAAAAAAAGAAAAAAAATGAATTTAAAACCCTAGAAATCCCAAATATGAAAATGAAATATTCTTCATGTTTGCAAATCAATTATTTTATTCGATTATATTGACAAAAAAAACCTGAGAAAATTCATGAAAAAAAACGAATCTAGTTATTTGGAATGAAAAGATAAAATTTAAATTTAAATTCAAAAAATCAAGAAAAAATTAATAAGAAGACATACTTACACTTTGTATTCTCTATTTTTTTTTGTATGAAAGCTTGAAGTTGAGAATTTTGATGATGGAGAGATGAGATGAGATTATGAAGAGTACTGAAACTAAGAATCCATGTGAGAACTTCTTGTCCTTTTCAATTACCTATGTTATGTAGGCTTGGGATAACTCTCTATATATATATATTAACTACTAATTTTTTTATATATATAAACCCTATATTTGTATGCATTAATTAATCATGTACATGTGTACAAATGTTTACATGTTTTAATTTATGACACCAATTGCTTTTCTTTTGTTTCTATTCATTTCTTTACTTCTATCAGATTTTATAATTTAATTTTTGTTTTTTGGGTATTATTTGAGCAATCTTTAATTAAATTTACCTTTTTTGAGTGACTAATCTGTGTGCTTAGTTAATACAAAATCTATCAGATTTTTGTATGAAGTTTTCTGGTTAAATTTTATACCATTTTTCCCACTTTATCAAATGTAAAATCTTGACCTGTTTTTTTTTTATGGTTATTAATTTTAAATATTTGCACCTGAGAATACTTGAAACGTGTATAGATATGTTAATTCTAGCATGCATAAAATGTGCAGATAATAAAAGAAAATATGTGAATTAAGGAATCTTGGAAAATTAATTATAACAAAAGATCACAGTATATAGAAACTAATAGACAAAATTAACCATTAATATATTTTTTTTAGGACATTATTGAAATTTATTTGTATTTTTTTCTATCTTTAAGTTTTATATTTTTATGTGTGTTCATGTTAATGATATAAATTTCCCAATTTCAATACATTAAAATGAATATATCTATATATATCATAATTTAATAAATTGATTTTATATTAGTTCAATTAAAAATGTATACAATACTAAAACTTTTTTGTTACATTATACCATGACAAAAATAATAAAATCAATAATAGAATAAGGACCACAGCCCGGATCATAGAGTTTGTCCCAAAACAGCATCACATTTCTTTTATTTTTTATTTTTCTCAAAACTAAATTACGTTTGCTTCAATTTGGAGGTATATTTTGGTCCTTGGGGAATCTTTTTTATCATTAATTATATTTTGTAATGCCATCGAAAAATGTTAGGATCTAATTTGGTCCCCTTTTAAAGCCATGCGCTATATAAAAAAAAATAGTTTTTAGTTTTGTAATGGAAAAATGCTATAAGTTCATTGTATACAATAGAAAAATGTATTTAATAAGATGTAGAGTTTAGCGAAAGAGTTCTTTTATGCGACATAAAAACAAAGGCTTTAACAATATTTGTTTATATAAAAATTATGAAAAATAGAAAATTTACAAGTATAAATATATTTCTTTCAAAATACAACTACTCTTGAAAAAGAATATTTTTCGTCTTTATTTAGTTGAATCAAAATAAATTTATTTGGGTAACCGTCGTATAAATCCTAATTCAAATTCTGAATACATGTATTAACATGAATATATAAAAAAACATATTTTCAAAATACTGCTACTATTAGTTATTATAAAAAAAAATAACAATTCAAAAAATATTTGGTGTCTCGTAACGTTTTTTAAAATTGTATATTTTTTTGTGGAAATTTTAAATTGTTTTTAAACTAAAATTTATAGAAATATGTACTAAAAGTAAGGAAGAGTATTTTTACATGAAAAGTTAAATTGCGTTACTAACAAGCTAATCAATAATAACTAACATTTCTAAATATTTTTACAAAATTTTTTTTTTTTTTTTGTCAAGAGAAAATAATAAAAGAAGTACTATATAAGGTGTGAAAAGGTTTTAGGTGGGCCAGGCCCAGTTTAGGTGGAGGGCAAATCTGACTATTTGTCATTCTGGTTCCATTGCAACTAAAATTGAAGCTTTAAATGATGTAAACAAAATCCAGAAAAAAGTGTCATAATCTTCAGAATATTCAGACAGTTACAAGTGATGAACTCTAAATGGGATTTAATGTTCAGACAAATATCCCACAGAAATTAAAAAACACAAAAAAAAAAACAAAGTTTCAGAAACAGACAACTGATAGGAGAACACGTGCTCATTCAAAACCCAATTCTTTGCATTACCTGCAACTTAAATCTGAGATGTTGCAGAGCAAAAATGAGATATGAGGAATGTTCTTGATGACAAGCTTTTTATCTCCTTAGAGTGTGAAGAATGTACTCAGCGTAAAGATCCCTGTCTCATGAAAATTTACAAGTTCAAGAATTGTTAAAAGATCTAAATCAAAATTAAAAAAAAAATGAAATTAAAGTTTGATGTGAATAAGAAGAATTTACATTGAGTACTGAATGGCTTCAACGGCTGGACCATTAGGTAGAAAATCATTCACTGCAACTTCCTTGTTCTCATTCTTCTTGTCTATTAAATTTCATGGTTAAAGGCAAACAAAAGCAGTGTAGAGATATATATGGATTAAAAGATGAATGAAGATCATATAAAGGATACAGTCTTCGAAGAATCTGCGGATTTCAGAGAGACGATGAGGAGGAAGTTCTTTGATGTCAGTGTAATGCTTATACTCAGGATCATCAACACAAACTGCTATGATCTTGTCATCTTTTTCACCCTTTTTATTTGCAGACATAATCAAAAGTTAACTCAGATTTGCTTATATAGGATACAACAAAGTAAAGTAGAAGCCTTGAGTCTTAGATTTTACCTGGTCAATCATGGGCATTAGTCCAATAGCTCGGGCACGCAGAAAACAACCTGGAAGTACTGGCTCCTGCACAGAGACCATGTTCATTGAGAATTTCTTAAATCATGCATAGTTTTGTTACTTAATGAGATTA
The DNA here is from genome assembly GCA_000411095.1 of Aethionema arabicum. Taxonomy (NCBI): domain Eukaryota; kingdom Viridiplantae; phylum Streptophyta; class Magnoliopsida; order Brassicales; family Brassicaceae; genus Aethionema; species Aethionema arabicum. The sequence goes on from KE150568.1 coordinate 87,937, forward strand.
GCCTTTTGTTTGTGTGTGTTTTATGATGAAGATAAGATTCAAACCTGCATGATGACTAAAACATCCAAGGGATCATTGTCTTCACATAAGGTGCGAGGAATAAAACCGTAGTTATGTGGATAGACAACAGAGGAGTACAGGATGCGATCAACCTGAGAGAAAAATCAAACTATACTTAGATCAATTTCCAATTGCAAGATCATATGTTGAATCAGATCATATTATTCTCAGGGTTTATGATTCTTAACCTTGATGAGTCCTGTCTTTTTGTCAAGTTCATATTTGACCTTGCTACCCTTTGTGATCTCAATCACCTGTTTTCATTATATACCAAAACGATTCAGATTCTCTCTGTGGTCAGCTTAGCAAGAGGATTATCATATCATATAGCATAAGAAACTTACCACATTGAAAATTACTGGAGCTCCAGGTCCTGTCATATCCAGAGATGGTTTAATAACAAGATAAAACGAAGTGACACAAAGGTTTATCAAGGGGTTTTTGTTAACTAGTGATTACCGATCTCAAGATCATGCCATGGATGAGCAGCAGTTGATCTCCTAGACAAGGATGAGAGGATCCTCTCGTTGAGACGTGGAGCAGGTCTCTGGAGTTTCTCAGATTGAGTCTCTTTCTGAGTCTCTTTCTTCACTTCTTCACTCATCTGATAACAGAGCAAGTCAGATAACAAACCAAACGTTACGAATCTGTGACTATATGAACAATATTCATCCGATTCACAGCTTAAACAGGATTAATCTGCAATTTGCGACGCCCATAGTTTAAATCGAGTACTAATTGTGGGATAAGATCAAATTACGTCGAAGATTTTACAAATTAATTAACAAAAACCCTAACTCAAATCATCTTCGCACAATCAACCTCAGTGATAAGATTTCAGTATCAATTTCATGGAGATAATAGACAAATTAAACGAAAAGCAAGTCAGAATCCACAAATCAAACACTCATCCGGAGTTTACGGCTAAAAAGTAACGGGAATATTCGATCAGTAACGTTTTCAGTACTAACAATCTCTGGCGAATCAATTCATTTTTCTCGAATAATTCTTCCATTTGAAGCAAAAACGCAGATCATCAAAATCGAGATGCATTCATCTTTGTAGATCCTTAAAAAAACTTCAGAAAAATAAAGTCGTACCTTGGGATCGTTTGAAGCACGCAGCGATTTCTGCGGAAACTGAGGAGAAAGAGTGAAGCGCGTGTTCTTCAATTGCGTGCCATAACTTTATTTATAGACTGCGATAAAGACGGGTTAACTTTTAATTAATTCTTATTAACATTTAATTAAATTTTTTTAAGTAAATAATCACCGTCCGATTCCTCCACAAACCATGGGCCCCACCGTTAAACACTAATCGGTCTCTTGAACGATTCTCTAACCGCCACGTGGCACTGACGCTCCAATATATAACGTACATATCGTAAGTGACAGAAAAGAAACAAAAAGTAATTTTGTTTGTAAGCAACAAAAAAATCAACAAATGGCTAGAATCGCGATTGGAACGCCGGGAGAAGCTAGTCGCCCAGACGCGATTAAAGCAGCGTTTGCAGAGTTTTTCTCAATGGTAATTTTCGTATTCGCCGGTCAAGGCTCCGGTATGGCTTACGGTAGATTAACCGGAGACGGTCCAGCAACACCTTCAGGTCTAATCGCCGCTTCTTTATCTCACGCGTTTGCATTAATTGTAGCGATTGCGGTTGGAGCAAACATTTCAGGCGGTCACGTTAATCCCGCGGTTACATTAGGAGCTTTCGTAGGTGGAAACATAACATTGTTAAGAGCTATTCTCTATTGGATCGCTCAATTACTAGGAGCCGTTGTAGCTTGCTTGTTACTTAAGATAGGTACTGGAGGAATGGAAACGACAGCGTTTTCATTATCTGCTGGCGTTTCACCATGGAACGGTGTCGTTTTTGAGATTGTGATGACGTTTGGGTTAGTTTATACTGTGTATGCTACTGCAGTGGATCCTAAGAAAGGAGATATTGGAGTTATTGCTCCTATAGTGATTGGTTTACTCGTCGGAGCTAATATTCTCGTCGGAGGTGCTTTTAGCGGCGCTTCGATGAATCCGGCGGTGTGTTTTGGTCCGGCGGTGGTTAGTTGGACTTGGACACATCATTGGGTTTATTGGGTGGGTCCATTTATTGGTGCAACAATAGCAGCTCTTGTTTATGACACTATTTTCATTGGTAGAAATGGACATGAACCACTTCCTTCTAATGATTTCTAATTTTTTATTTTTATTTGAAAAGTTTAATTTCTTGTGAATCAAGAAAGCTCTGTGCCCTAGTTAGGGTGTGTGAGAGAGTGATGTTGATGTGTGAGTGTGAGTGTGTGTGTGTGTTTTTTTTAATTTTTTTTTCTAGTTATGTGGCGTAAGAATAAGATGCTAATTTTACTACTTTTGATTAATGATTTTTTAGTAATTAAATAAATTAAGCTTTGGATTTGTTTTTTTTTAATTGATTAAATTAATATATAAATATCCGGGAGGTATGTGGTTTGTGAATTGTCACCCACGTTGTTATCATGTAGGGGATATAATTGTATTGGAAGCGCATATTCTTGAGGTTGTGCTAACATGGTGAAATTATAAAAATATAATGGGACCCATTTATACTAAAATAGTATTAATAGTTATTCTCATATTATATTATTGGTTTGTCCATGCACGTTCTATGTGAATCTCTGCTCAACAATTTCTTATATTTGACTAATCGATTGATGAATTCTATGGGATTAAATTAAAATAATTTAAAAAAATAAAGTAAAAGTTTAAGGAAGTGTTTGGTATCGCCGGATTTTCCTCTAAAACGCGTTTTGCAGTAGCTTGCACTATCTAGCAAAAATGCGATGACGAGACTCAAGTTCTCAAAGCTGTCTATAATTAATTGCAGGTTGTATGGCTAACCTTGTAATTCGTTATATATAACATAAATTATTAAAACCGACCGATTATTTATCGATTTTTTTTTTTCGGATAATTTATCGATTTTTTTCATTATATTTTTGTACAAATAATTTTACTGAGGCCAGAGAAGAAAACAATGGATTTGGGGAGAAAAAGAAGCAATGGACTCAATTAATTAGGACCGTTGCAGCCACGTGGCGTATCTTAGTTGGTCACTGTTTGTCGAGCGTGGCGTGAAAAAGTGAGGCTTTTCTAGTTGGGCTTTATTGGGCCTATATGTTACCTTAATTGGGCATTATATTTGAATTATTTGAAAATAATAAATATATTTAAATTAAAAGACCAATGGTTTGACTATGACCAAAAAGTCGCAAAAGTTCAGAGTTGTAACCAGAATGTGTTGTCTGACCTGACGTCTGGATTTTGTCGATTTAATAATATACTTTCATTGTTCTCCTATACCTTACTTTAAAATTATTCATAATTTTTTTTAACTACAAAATTATTCGTAATTTAAAGAATATATAATATTTTTTTGTTAAACGTATAATCTTATTCTTTTATTTTTTGGTTCCTTATATAATTTATATTTATAAGTTTTCATTTTAATGCATTAAACAAAAAAATTGAACAAAAAAAAGACGTAAGAACTAAAATAATTAAATATATAATTAAATAAATAAAAGTGTAGAGTAGGATGGGGATTACATTATACAAGTGAGACTGATGTGTGGATGAGACTCTGACCATAGACTTCCTTTTACGATGCTTTTTTCCACATTGAAATATTAAATAAATTTTATCTGCAACACTTTCTTATATGCAATCTATTTAATTTACTTAATAATTTAAGAAAAAATAAACTGTTTAATATCATCGAAAACAGAGGACTTGTAAAAAGTATTGGATCACTTTGTAGTATTTCTTCGATTTTCTCTAAATTTATACTACCTTTATACTTGTTATCTCTACAATAGATAGCCGTAGATGTGTCAGACGCATGGACAATATAAATAACTAATAATAATAAACATAAAATTAAACTCTGGAAAAGAGGATCGAATGTGAAAAAAGACTTTATTAGTTTATTTATAATTATGTTGCCCATTTTTCCATTTTCATATTATAACAGTCAATTTAATCATTTATTCATCAAACATTACATTATAATACGAGCTTCGATACTTCTAAAAATTATCTAACTAATATTTTAATCACTTATTAATCAATAATATCCGAAAATTATAGGAAAATTACCCTCACGTGACCATTATAAATTAAACTAACAAAAAAAAGTGTCCAAAGATCAAAGTCAACTAATTTTGACTAAGCTTTGACTATATCACTGCACTGTTGATTTGCTGAAAGATAAGATGAACGGTTGTGGCTATCTCATCTGCTGTTCTTACTTTACAACCATCTTCTATCTGCATGCACAAAAAACACCATACATTTCTCATCTCTCCAATAATAATAATAATAATAATAATAATAATAATAATAATAATAATAATA
>KE150568.1:98310-109134 GCA_000411095.1 Aethionema arabicum
TTTATTAATATATTACAAACTAAACTATTTCAAATGATATCGAAATTTTCAAAACCGCTATTAAATTATTTCCGTCCATAAAGTATTTTTTGTTTATATTTTTCTACAAAATAACACCATATTTTAAATATTTTAATTGAGCCATCACAATATCTCTTTCTAAAACTGTAACGTATAATAATGGGTCGACATGTTTGAAGGCAAATTTGAAAAAAAAAAGTAGCTTAGCTATTCGAGACGTTTCGAAAAAAATAAAATAAAGCCATTCGAAACGTGATTGTGGCTACATATATAATTACGTCCACATCGTTATATTTATAATAATTAAAAATTATGTTCTTTAAAAAGAAAAAGTTATGAATAATATTCATTGTCGTGTCGTAAGCTCAATAATTTTAACACACTGATAACGAGTCACATAATTTAGTCAAAAAAGAGTTTGAATTTATAGCTAACCTAGCCTCCTCCCACATCTTTAAAATAAAGAAAAAAAATAGTATATATACATATACTACTTTAATTACTTTTAGTTATTTTTATAATATATTTATTTAATGATTGTGAAATTAAAATAACAGATATCGTAACATGTGTTATGATATTTAATTTAAAAATATTATTAAAAGATAAGAAACTCTCTCGTGAGGTTCAATCGCCATGCAGAAAAGCAAATCCATTACATATAGCAAAACGCACCCACCACTTTTTAATTTCCTAACAATTTTTGAAAATTTAAAAATAAATAAATATATTTACAGAAATATTATTTATTATCTTCTTCAATCATTTTAATTTGTTGATCAGACTAATCTGTTAGTTACCAGTCAATTACGACTGCTTTAAAAATATCTGCATGGTGATCAACCAATTAAACATATATAGTTAAAAATTAAAACTCAGTCTACTATAAATACTTTATAATATAGATAACCAATAAAGCATATATGGTGAGATTTTATTTATTTATTAATCTTTAGAGTATAATTGCATTATATGTTTGTAGATAATTGATATACTGATTGATGTTGTTCAATTACCCCAAGACTCTCTAGTTTTAAGAGTGTTGTTGAAAAAATATAAAGGAAATACAAATAAATAAATAGTTCACCAGGTAATTAGTGATTGTTTTGACGAGATTGATTTGTAGAAAAAACTTAATAATTTTGATATACAAAATATAATTGTAACATAAGGAGAAATCTTTTAATTTCAACATAGTATTTTATTCATAGAGGATGTCGTTAGGTTTTAATGCATACTTTCAAAAAAAAAAAAATAATGATTATTTCAATGCAAAATATGTCATGGAGGTTAAGAGAGAAATAAAAGTTTAGAAAATAATAATATATATATTATAGATAGTTAGTGATGGTTTCAACGAAAATTATGTGTAAAAGACAATTACACTTTACAAAGTGTAGTTGTGGGTACAGTTCACTAAATAATATTAGTATTAAACAATCTCAAATACTATAAAATAAATATTAATTGATATTGTCTATTTCTAATTCTTACTTTAAAAAGATATCCAATTTATTTTCATAAGTTATAAATTGATTAAGCAAAAGAAAAAAAAGTTGCAAGTGTCACTGAAAAATATAATACATAAAATATTTTATAATATAATTAATATACGTGAAAAAAATCCTAAAAGTATAATTTCATATATAAAGAAAAAGACTATTAATCATGACATCGATTTTAATTAGCCAAAACATTTTTTTTAAAGTTGCTGATATAGAAATAGTATAATATAATCTTTAATGTATACAGAAGAGAAGACTATGCTTTTTCTAATTTATTATTGAGCCTTTTTTTTTGTTACTTTGTTAACGTTAGCGACCCCTTGTAGCGTTAGGATGCGACATGTATATAATAAATATTTTTTGTGATATTATAATAAATATTTATTATTTCTATATTGATTCTATAACCTTTTTTCTTCTTTTGAATTTTTTATATACAAAAAATATTTCGGTTGAGCTTTCACTGATTTCGTGTGCCATCCCGCAGCAGTATTATAAAGAGAAAAAGCAAATAAGCATTACCAACTTCTTTTTGGTTCTAATAATTCATATTTCATTTACATGAATTATTATTTTAATACCATAATTTATATTAGCAAAATAAATAAATAAATAAAGTAAGAAGAAGGTCTATTGCATACTTTACCCTTTCCATTTTGTAAAGAAATTAATTTTTTTGTTGAATAGTTTTATATATATGTGAAAATAATATCACGGACATGTTGTAAACGTTTAAAAAACAATTAAAACAAACTGTGCATATGATTTCTGTGATGATTCTCATAAATTTATGATACAAGGAAATTAATTCGGCATTTTTATGCTGAACTTTAGTTATTATTTTTTTTTCGCTGATTGAAATTTAGTTATTTAAATTTAACTTTGTAAGAAGTTCCAAAATTTAGAACATGTAAAATCTAATTAAAAAAAAAAAAAACTTGAAATTTAATGTAGAGGGTTTATTTACATTATAGACCAACCTTCACATATACGTACTAACTAATTAATTCTTTCATACTTTAAGAAATTTTAAAAAATCGAATGTATGTGTTATATTTAAATTAAAATTATAATTAAAATTAAAATACAAAAAATAATACTCTGAATAAAATATATTGTCTTAATTTTAATTTTTATGGTTTCTATAACAAAAAAAGTAAATTCACACACTAGAGATTTTAAAAATAATTAAGAAAAAAATCTGGTGCCGATGTATATATATATACTTATGTATTTAAAAATTATATAATTTTTCGTAATATCTCTTTCAGTATTAATGGTTTCGTACCCGTTTGTAGTTCATTACTTCACTCCTCTCTCACAATTTTTTTTTTTTTAATATATCAATTACTTCTTTCCCATTTTTTTCTCTCTTCTCTTTAAACATCGTTGGTGCAATAAAATAAAGGTCTTCAAATTTGATATATTGTTTATATATAAACAAATTACAATAACCAAAAATGAAATTCCTTTGAAATTATAAGGATAATGAAACCTTCTGGTCAAATAAGAAGGTCTTAAATTAAGGAGTCATAGGCATAACTAAAAGATGACCTTTGTTCAATTTATTATTATATTCTTCCTCTTCCTTTTCTTCTTCAACACTATTATTATTCGTTGGTAACTTCATCGTTGTCTTACTTTCTTCTATCTGCTTCGTCTTACTCCATAGAAATATATACAACCCCAAAACAACCACCACAGACCCCACCACACTACAAAATTAAATTTTTTAAAAAATTGTATTATTTTTTCTTAAATATTCTTTTAGTGTATTTTTTTTTATGTTATGAGTATAGAAATTAAACCTTCCGAGATAAATGATACGATGAAGAATCAAGAAATCGAATAAAGTGGCAGACATAAGCACGACGGGACTAAACGCCGATGTAAAAACCGGTCCACGTTCTTTTATACACCAAGATAAACCAACCGTACATATTCCTTGACCAACAGCACCCTAATACCATATCAAATTTGTTGTCAAACACATGAATTTAGATAAAATTTAATTATACGGTAGAATTTGATAAATTAATTTGTTTAGTCCTGAGTTGATTCCGTGTACAAATTGCCAAAATTTGATAAAATAATAAAAAAAAAGTTTAATGTTTTTTATGTAAATATGATCAATATCATAAGTTAATAAATATATAATATATATATATAAGATAATCTAGTAACAGAAACCTTTTTTGTTTCTTCAACATCAAAACAATTAATACAAAACATTGGAAATGACAAAAATGTTAAAAAATAAGAAAATAAAAAAAAGTTTAATATTCTATATAGATATTTAATAGAGGTTTAAAAATATATGTAAAGTTATAAGATATATTTTTTTTAATAATTATTAATTTATAGGTTAATTAATATTTTAATAATTAATAATTTTTTTCAGTTCCAAATTATTAATTTATTGAAATTTGATTGTGTATATATATATATATATGTAATTAATTACCGCGATAATGACGGTTATGATGGTGATTTCGTCTTTTAAAATCCAATCTTTAACGTCTCTAGCTTTAATTAAGCTAAGAAGAGCACATTGGATTGTACCGAAAACTGATAAAATAACGGTACTTGAATATTGACAAGGGTATTGCATATTGATTTTGGCTTGTATAAGCATCCAAGAACAGAAGAATATAACTCCTGCGAATAAAAGCATACATCCTTTTATCCAATTCTCTGGTTTTATATGGTTACTGTTTGAAACCGCCATTGATGCTCCTCCAGAGCTTGTTAATGGAATCCCTTGATACATCGTTAGAAGTAAAGCTCCTCCTAAACTTATCACTGTTCCTAATACGATGCCGTATCCTACTTTCGTCTTCAAATTCAATTTCTCAAACCTATACAAAAAAAATTTATAAGATTTCATTTGAGTTTTTGTTTATTAATTTCTCCCAAAATGAACAAAAAAATTAGATTTTTTTTTAAAGTTTGATTTTTTCAATTTTTTTAAATTTAAAATAATATATCTTGTTAAATACATAAATTTTACAAATTATGTTATTTTTATTTTTTTTATTGGTTGATAGTATCAAATTTTGAAAAATTGTTACAAAAAATAGTATAATTAAACAAAACAAGCATTTAATTAATTAATAAATATTTTTTTAATATTTTGAAGATTCTATAAAATCTAATAGGACATAATTAATGATTAAGTTATATGAACAGTAATTAATGTTACCCAAAAATTAAAGCCAAAATGAAAGTGAGGGCAGGCAACATGCCCCAAAAAGCAGATGCCAACGTGGCAGATGTGTAGGAGAGACCAAGTAAGTAGAAATACTGCATTAAACTCGCCCTGCAAATTTTATCAAATTAAATAAAATTCATAAATTCATAAAATTAAACAGAAAAAAAGATAGGGGCTAAATTGAATAAATCAAAAGTTATGGGGTCAAAATTAAAGAATACCCGAAAAGAGCACTAACGAATAACTGACAAGCTATGCTTACGGTAAGCTTCGGTCTTGTTTTCCTGACAAAATCATGAGATCGAATCATTAATTTAATTTTCAAAACTCAAAATTCTTTATTCTGATTCGGTTTCCGTACACATCAAATCCAAATATAATAATCTTTATCATAACGGCTATAATTTGGTAAAATTATTTAAATAATACAGAAAAAATAAGCGAATTTGAAAAAAAAAAAGAATAATAATAAATAAAAGAGTTACCGTTCCCAGAAATAAGCGATAGGGAGAAGAAAGCAAGTGGAAATAGCCAAACGATAAGTAGCAATAACCATATGATTAATTCCTCCATCAAGAACTTTCTTAATTAAGGCGTTAATCATCCCTAATATAACATCAATCACAATAATCATGATTAACGGTGTCCACTTCCCATTCGTATAACCCATGCTTTTTTATTTAATTAATATTAATTAACTTCTCGTTAATTAATTCCTTAATTACTAATCTCCCTCTCTCACTCTCTCTATTTAAATTTAGCTCAAAGAACTTTGTTTTGGGTAGTGAAGGAGGGAGACTATGGGGATATATTTATATATATTTTGTTGAGTTGGGAGCCAGTTAAATTTTTATTTTATATATAAGAATAAAATTAAATAAGTTTCTCTTATATAATGGGGTTTGTTAGATATGAGTCTTTTATTTTTTTTTCGCTTATATAATATTTATTTAATTTTTTGTTGGGTGGAAGAAGAGAGCATTTTTTTTCGGTGTTGTAAAGGTGTGTTATTTTTGAATTAGGGATTATTCTATAAAATTTTATTTGAAGATTTTACAAATTATTCGGATAATAGAGTTGGCGTACTATAGACATTCCATCCATTTAAAGTAAGTAAACACCATTTTATTTATTTCTATTTCACAAGATATTTATCGTTTTATTTATACTTTTATGCAAAATGATAAAGATTTTTAGATTTTAATTTCCATGAGTTGTGTTTATTTATTATAGAGAAGAAGTTACGTACGTAATTTTATTTGGAAATAATAAAATATATAAACCTACTTTTAATATGTTTTAAAAGACTTTACAAGAAAATAATAATAGAAAATTGAGTGGGGTAGCTTTACTTTGATAAAATTAAAGATAATTAAAGCGTTTTGTAATTTTTTATAGTTATGTTATAAACTTTAATTTATCATAGTCATATTATAAACTTTAAATTCTTTGGTTAAAATAATTATTAGTGAGCTTTTATCCAACTTTAATCTTGTGGAATAATGACGTTGGACTCTATTAACAACGTGAGTGACTAAATATAATTATTAATTCAAATAATGTGTAAGATTACATGAACAAAATCAAATCATTTAATTAGCTTCATTTATTATAAAAAAAAAACATTTTACTGTGTCATTTTTTTCATATATTTTTTCTGTTGGAATTAAATAAGTTGGTGGTGTTGGCGAAAACAGTATCTATTAATGCTTCAGGAGAATGTACTGTGATAGAATAAAATAAAATAAATTAAAGTTGGTCTCAAATTGTGCATAATTAAAAAAAATATATATATATATATACATATACAGTATATGCCAAAAAAATACATATATTTGTAGTTGCCTAAAGGACATGTTAAAGTCCCACCGGAGTGGTACACATAAAGAAGTATGCAACTTATAAGTTAAGTTGTAGTAGTTGAATCATCAATTTGCTTAGTGGTTGAGTTCTAATCACTTTTAGATTTTCATTCTGTTAATTTTCCTTAGAATTCGAATAAATTAAAATGTTTAGTTAAATAAGTTCGATTCGAGGAATATTTCAATTTTTAGCAAAAATTTAAATAGTTTCACAACTATAAAATTTAAGGTTACAGAAAAAAACCGTTTAGTGTACGGCTTAATATGTTTTACAAATTAATTATATACACTTGTTTTACAAATTAATTATATACACTTGTTATAAAAATAATTATTTACACGATGGGGAAAAAGTTAGTATGAAGATTTTTTAAATTTTATTCAACCAAATTTTCCAGAGATTTAGTTTGGTTTACCATTCTTATATTCATTAAACTTTATACGTTAATGTTAGTGAAATAAGAAAACATTAAGTTTATTTTAAAAAGCAGGGTTAAAAAAGAGTTTATTTTAAATCTCTATTTAAATATACAATAACAGCTGTGAAAGGAGAAATATATTTTATTTAAATTAGGGACATGTGTTTAATAACCTACCCATCATACAATATTTCTATTACTGACAGTAACAGCATTTATATACAATTCTTTAATTAAAAACATAATGAGAATAAATATTTAATATTTGTAGATGCTCAATTGGGATAAGGATCAATATTTTGGTCCGGATTTTTTTTCAACTTTTCGAACTCCGGTTTATTTCGGTTAATACTGTTTTAGATTAGAAAAACAGTTTAAAATCTTAATCAACTATATTTTCATTTTATTTATACATTAAAAAAACATATGAAGCATTTTTAGAAAATTCGGTTTAATTTTATGATTTATAATTTCGACCTAAAATAAATCGACCAAGAGAAGTGAATTCTGGCCTGGGCCGGCTTTAATATTTAACTTTGATTAAACCCAACAATACACAAAATAAAATAAAAATGAAAAATAAAATAAAAAGAAAAAAAGATAGAATCCCAATTAAAGGAATAATAATTAAGGAGTCATTGGCACGACCATAATATGTCCCTTTTTATAATAATCTTCATCTTCTAAGTCTCCTTCTTCTTCTTCATTATAACTACATGGTAACTTATTCTTTGCAAATTCTTCCTTCATTTGCTTCACTTTCCCCGACAAAAATATATATAATCCAAATATCACAATTCCAGATCCAATAACACTGCAAATATACACATCAAGTCACATACATATACACAACATGATGATATAAAAACTATACAATACATGAATTATAAAACATACCTTCCTATGCAAATTTGACGATGAAGTATCGAAAAATCGAAAAGAGTTGCGAAAATAAGACCGACCGGTGTGAAAACAGATGTAAAGATCGGTCCTCTTTTTCTTATACACCAAGATGTCCCTACCGTACAAATTCCTTGTGCTACTGCACCCTATATAACACATTATAAACTCATATTAACTTATGTTCTTGATTCTTGAACTAGAGTACTAAACATGTTTTGAAACCAACCAGATGTTAGTTTAGTGATTTTTTTGTGGACGCTCTAATCTCTGATGAGGATATATAGGTCATAAGACCTGGAACTTTTGCGGTTTATAAGAAAAAAACATGTTTTGAAGTAAGAACTTACTGCGTAAACAACGGTCATGATATCGAGTTTATCGGTAAGTATCCAATCTTTGAGATCTCTAGACTTGATGAGACTTAAGAGAGCACATTGAATAGTACCAAAGAATGATAAAACTACGGTACTTGAGTATTGACAAGGATATTTCTCGTTAACTTTGGATTGTATTAACATCCAAGAACCGAAGAAACTGCTTCCGGCGAAGAGAAGTACGCATCCGATGATCCAATTCTCAGATTTCATTGAAGATTCGTTGTTTAAAGGATGATGAATTTGTTGTTTTGAAAGTTTAGTTAATGGAAAACCTTTGTACATTGTAAGTAATAAAGCTCCTCCTACACATATTAAAGTGCCTAATACCATGGCCATTCCTGCTTTGCTTTTCATGTTTAGTTTCTCTATCCTAAAGGGAAAAAAAATTGAAATTGGGGTTAAATGATTGATTTGATTTGTTTGGGGTTAAATTGAAATAATGTGAAAAAGTGGAGGTAATTAAGTAATTATACCTGAATATTAGAGCCATAACGAATGTAACTGCTGGGGTCATGCTAATAAAAGCGCATGCTAGTGTTGCTGATGTGTATGATAGTCCAAGTAAGAAGAAATATTGAGTCAAACTTGCCCTGAAAATTGTTATAAAAACAATTATAAAATTAATAAAAATAAAGTAGCCTTTCAATAAAAGAAAATAAATATATACAGATGATATGATTGGGTTTATAATAATGTTATGCAATGAATAGGGATTATGGTTTTTAAACCGAAATTCAAAAATAAATTTGAAATTATAAGAAATTAATCCAAAATTTTGAATTTTATTGTTAGGTTTAATTTTGTGTTTAAGATTTTATTTCCATTAAATAATCTGGTTCAATTTTAACAAAATTCAAAATATAGAAAACTATTTTAATAGTTCCGAAAATAACAAACTAACGTAAAATTAAAAATGGGTTAGAAAGTAACGATTCAGAGTTTTGAGGGCAACTCGTAAGAAAATAACAAATTAACGTACACCTAAAAATGGGTTAGAAAGTAACAATTAAAAGCTTTGGGGGTGCAAAATAGAAAATAACGTACCCAACAAGAGCGCTGAAGAAAAGTTGAACCAAGATGTTGAGTGTAAGTTTCGGTCTTGTTTTCCTAAGAAAAAAAATCATTGAACAAAAATTTGAATATTTTAATCATTGCAATAAAATATAAATATTTTACAAAATTAAATAGTTACCGTTCCCAGAAAAAAGCAATTGGAATTAAAAAAAGGGTAGAAATAGCGAGGCGGTACGTTGCAATAACCATATGGTTAACACCACCGTCGAGCACTTTCTTAACCAAAGCATTAGCTAAACCGAGCGCCGAATTAATCATAACCATAATGATAACCGGCGTCCATTTACCGTTACAATAACCCATAATTAATTATTAATTAATTAACGACTAATTACTTAATTAATAACTAATCTCTCTCTCTCTCTCTCTTTCTCTCCTTACTTCTTTCTAGACCGCTTGTGTATCAATTATTGAATGAATAAGCCTATATATAGAGGACTTATACTATTCACACTTATTTTATTTTAAATATTCAATTATTAAATTTTAGATTAAAGTAAGAAAATTTTTAAATTATTGATTCTTTGGTTTCCTCTTTAATCAGATTGCAAAACATTTTTTTTATTTTTTGGTTGAATTAGACATTTATGACATTGACGTATGGGATGCCCATATTTTTTAAAAAAATTTTGAATTTTTCTCATTTATTGTAACCATTCATTCATATATATGCTGCATGTGATACATTAGTATATTTTCCAAATTTATAACAGAAATTATTCCTCAAGCCTTTTTAAGATAAAATGCTTAAAAGTAGTCTTTCTTTTTAATTTTAATTATTCTGTAATAATATATTACAGTATTTTTTTTATTATAAATTAAAATTAAACTAGATGGTACTTTCAACTCCAACTTGACTCGATCCAAAACAAAATAACAATAAAAAAAGTAGAAAGATTTTACAAAAAGAAACTTAAATTTGGATCAAGTTAAAATTTTAAAATATCTAAAAGTTTAATATGAAAAATGTTATTGTTTCATATTTTTTGGTAAAATACAAAATTAACCACACTCACAATAGTAGGCAGAGATGTCGGAATCTAGGACTTATCTTCTTAAAACATTCATCAATTTTGGGAAATGTCTTTTTTTTGGCTTTTTTAAGTGAAATTCTCCTGAAGTTGTGACATTCACACATATATTGATTCGATTCCATCAATTTAATTTTACGCCATAGATAAATTTCTCACGAATTCAAATGAATTAATTGTTACAAAAAATAGATTTTTAAAAAAAATCTATGAATACATATAGATGAAAATATATTTTTAAATATATATGGAAATTCAAGTTTTGAATGCCGACTATAATTTTTGTGTTTGTTACTTGCCCAAATTATTTGCCTACTTTATTTATATACTAGACCAAGCCCGCGTGATGCGCGGGATGTATAAATATATATAAAAATATAATGAATTTTATTATATTTATTTGATTTAAATATTAATTCTA
>KE150568.1:110571-125747 GCA_000411095.1 Aethionema arabicum
AGTATTCTACTTTATTGTATAAGATATTTTTTTTAAATATCAAGAAATTGTGGTACATTGCTTTTAAAACTATAATATTTGTTTTAATTTAACATAATCATAAATGTACTATTTCTTAGAAAGAAAAATGTAATATTTATTCTTGTCTTTTTTTGGGATTCTTTTATTTAAAATAAACCTTTTTTAAAGAAGTTTTCTTTCCCAAAGATATATATTGGCTTTTTTCTTCTTTAAAATTAAAGGAAAGCTAAAGTAAGATATGCTTTAATTTTATTTCTTTCACGTAAAAGTATATATCTATGTTTATTTCATCTAGTAGCCTTTTTATTATTTGTTACTAGAAGATAATGGAATTGTACACGATTTAAGAGAAATTAATTTTATATTTTAAGATAAGGATGGGGTAACCAATCGGATAACAAAATTTTAACTGATTGATTATATGTAAAGTAATTATCTGTGTGTTTTTTTATATATTTGGTAACACGTTTTATTTATTATTCATTTCCTACTATAATATCTAGGTAACTATTAGAAACCATAGTTCATCATTTTTATTTATTGATTTAGCTATATTGGCTAAATTTTATAGTTTAATGCAAAAAAAAACATTAGAGATAAAAGGTAGATTTAGTAGATTTATATATTATAATGATATAAATTTACATGAATTAATCTTTATTTTATTTTCACAATAGACGAGATTATTATTCTATGCTATTAGTATAAGTTCAGAAATGTTGGGCCGTACCTGAATTTGGTCTATTTTTACATATTGGGCCATATTATTAAGATTTTAAAAGTCAAATACTCTGGATTTAATCAATGACCCACTTAGTTTGGGCCCGTTCAAAGCCCATATGTATATATTTATTGATTCTTAGTTATTTAATTTAAATTTGAAATGATGTCGATAAATGTGGATCAACTTATATATAAAAAGTGATTGCAAAGTGATACATTTTCAATTCAATCAAAGTTTGATCAGAACTTGTGCCTGATCCTTATACTTTTTTTTTCAGACTGTTGAGGTTGGTCCTATTATTTTCAACACTTCTTTTTGTTATTTTTATATAAAAAAATAGTATAAAATTGTATATTTCATTAATAAGATATTGTTTTCTTATTAGACTTCTTAACTGATTCATAATATTACGTAATGCATACAAATTGCAATTTTGTTTAAATTATACATTAAAAAAATAAAAGTACGAAACAAACAAAAACAAAAATTGTGAAAAAAAAGATATTTCTCATAACAATGAGAGGATAATGGAAGCAAAATATAAATTGTCATAATCACATATATAACACATATATGTGGTACGATTAACTAATTAAACAGGGGATTTAATATGGTCATTATTCATTATAGTTTTGTGAATTTGGTTTTCTTCAACTTTAGAAACATTTTGATCATGATTGTGATTATAATCTGTCTCTCTCTTCTTTCCCCAAAGAAAGACGTAAAGACCCAAAATTGTGATCAAGGATCCAATAATGCTGCATGGACCGACGAAAACAACCTTATATTAGTATTAATTTAATTATATGTGATAAAAAAAAAAGTAAATAAAAGAGGAATTAATAATGACCTGCCGAGGTAGAGAGGAGAGTGTAAAATAAGGAAATCAAATAAAGTAGCTGATATTAAACTCATTGGACTGAACGTTGACACGAATACTGCTCCCGTCATCTTTATACTCCATGACGTCACCACTGTCGACATTGCTTGTCCTACTACTCCCTTTTTTTTTCAAGTACATTTAAATTAATATTAATTCATTATTCGATTTACTTCTTCTTTTTTGTCTAAATAAAGTTTGACCAAAAATAAAAATTAAAAAAATACCGAATTATATATGAAAAAAGAAAAATTGAAATTGTTGTTATCCGTAGTTTTTAATTTAACAGCTAAAGTATAGTTTTTGTATTCAAGATAATAATATTATAACTAGAAAACACTAACACAAGTAGTTTGAAAAATAAAAATCAGAAAAATAAATTATTTTGTTGTGCAAAAAATATTCGATAAAACAGCCTATGAATTTAAAATTAAAATTTAAAAAAAAATAAAAAATCATGTAACATGATTGAATTGAATTTTCCGGGGAAAAAGATTAAATTTAATAAAAAAAAAAAGATAAAGGGACATTTATCCCGTTTATAGCGAGGAAAATCAAAACTTCTCATTCATCTTTTTAAAATTAACAAACGAAGACCCCAAGTTTTATGTATATTTAGAAAGATTGCCCCATAGTTTACAAAATAGTTTTCAACCCCTTTTTTTTACGTGAATTTTTTAAATTAAAATTAAATTCACTTACAGCGTATACGATGACGAAGATAACGAATTTGTCTTGTATGATCCAGTCATCAATCTCTCTACTTTTATAAAGACTCAATAAAGCACATTGAAACGCAGCAAAAATCGACATTAGACAAGTACTAGAATACTTGTTATGTGGATATTTAACACTTAATTTTCCTTGAAATAACATCCATAGAGACAGTAACGCAGATCCAATAAACAAAAATAAACATCCTAGAAGCCATTTCCCTTCGTCTTCACTATTATGTAACGTTTTGTTATTATGAAAAGCCTCTGTGTGAGAGTGAGGGTTTAAAATTTGGGGTCCTTTGTAAAATGTTAAAAACATAGCTCCAATTATGCAAATTAATGTTCCTGTTACTTTAAGCATCCCTGATACGCTCTTTAGATTTTTTGTTTTCTCTATTCTGCAAATATTTTAATTTAATTAAAATTAAATTAAGTATAAATTATTAATTAATTATAAATTTTATAAATTATTAATTAATTTTAAAATTACCTGAAAATAAGGGCTAAAGCAAAGGTAATAGCAGGTAACATGCTTGATATCGCCATTGAAACAGTTGTTGACGTATACGATAATCCAAGTAAAAAGAAGAATTGCATCAAACTTGCCCTGCCATTTTTAAAAAATTAATTTATTATTATTTAAAGAAATAGAGCTTTTAATAATTAAAAAAGGTTGTGTTAAAAAAAAATGAATTAAAAAGCATAGGAAACGTGTAACGTATTTGATAACTCTTTTTTTTTTTGTTAAAGTACAAGTCTTTAATAAAGGAAATTAAATTATTGGAGGAGAGAAGAGGAAATAAAGTGGTAATTAAGTAGTTACTATCAATTAACAGAAAAAGGTGAAAAAGACAAACCCAAGTAAACCGCTGATGAAATGTTCACACAAGAACATTAACGTTAACTTTGGTCTTGTTTTCCTGTAACAAACTCAACCAAGAAAAATAAACTTCTTTAAATACATATTCGCAATTAAGAAAGTAATTAGAACTATTATATTTTTTAAGTGTCTTTTGTATATATTTTAAGTGTCTTTTGTATAAATACAGACCATCATCGTATAATAATCATACCGAATGTATTTTACATATAAAATAAAGTAAAATAAAATATCAATTTACTCCATCCATTTTTTTAATATAACATATAGAAAAAAAAATTGCAAATATTTCATGTATAAACAAGAGAAAGGATCGAAGTTAAAATATGCTAGAAAAAATGGATAGTAAGTAGTAACGTTCTAAAATTAAAATGTAAGTTCAAAAGATAAAAAAGTGAACTTTTAACAAAAAAGAAATATACAAAGTGAAAAAAATGATGTATATATCCTTCCAAAAAAAAGAAGAAAATGGAATCAAAATACAGTAAATCTACTAGAAAAAATACGTAATGTTATGAAGTTTAAAGAAATTTAAAATTATCGTGGATTGAATATATATATATATATATATAATTGTATAAATAAATATACCTTTCGAAAAGACAACAAAATGGGAGCAAAATGATTGCGGAAATGGCGAGACGATAAGAAGCAATGATCATATGATTAACACCAAAATCAAGAGCCTTTTTAACAAGTGCATTTACTGATCCCATCGCTACACTTGATATTAACATTACTATCACCGGAGTCCATTGTTCTTCCTTCATCTTCTCTCTCCTCCTCTCCTCTCTTTCTCTCTCTTACTCTTTTTTTTTTTATTAATTCTTTAATTTAATTTAATTTAATTTTTCTCTTAATTGGAATGTTTTTCTTTGCATTTTCTAACCACACGCCTTCCCATCTATTTATATGTATAATAAAGTATTTCTGTCTACTGTGTAGTTGCCACTTGTCACATCCTATCATTTCTTTCCATTTTAATCCTAAAATCTTTTTTTTTCTTAAATTAGGTCATAGATATTTAAATTTGAAGATATTATATTTTATTCGAATTTTAAATTTAATGGTATATATATTATATATGCATGATACAATTAAATGAATAACAATAATAAGATATATATTAGAGTGGCTATAATATAATTAAATTGTAAATACTAGTAAAGTCTTTTTATTTATATATTTAAAATAGTCATTAAGATAGTTACGTACAAAAATATGGATGAAAAGGTTATGCCCACAAGTTATAGTACTAAATTTTAAAATATAATATAAACAAACATATATTGTGCTTTCATGCTTAATTTTATTAAATTTCAAAATTTAATATTATGCATAATACTAATTATGAAACCATATTCATTAAATAATAATGTAAGAGGCGTTCGCTTCGTAAAACAATCATTTATGTATTAGTTAGATGCTCAAATACTCAAACTTTGTATCTACATACTTAATTGCAGAAAAAATGTTATTTGCAAAATCATAAAGCCGACATGGTATATATGCAATAATATTACAAAAAAAAAAACAAAAAAAATCTAAGAGATGGCAAATTTCTTTCTATTTTTTTTTTCGCAATTTCTTTCTTTTTATATATTTAAAATACTATATTGGAAAATAAATATTATTTCCGCATTTTTCCTAATGTTAGACACGCATTTTGCTTTCTCACACTTTTTTCGTGACATCTACTTTGCATTTTTTACTTACCTTTTACTCCCTTTTTTACTCTTGAATTAATTAATTAATTAATTAATTACACTTTACATAAAAATAGATTAAAATCATATAAATCATTGGCTTCTCCGAAAACTCCTTTTCTTAAACATTTTTAAAATTATTTATGATTACAATATGTAATTAAAGTTTCCTCAAAATTTATGTTATCCAATAAGCATTTGTTTTTTTTTCAAATATATCTAAATAACTTGCCATATATTGTGTGATAAGCTCTTTATTGTGCATGGAAAGGGAAATAAAGAGTGTGATTAAAGGAGATATATATAAAGCTTGCAAATTGATGCTAACAAATATATATATAAAGCTTGCAAAAAAAAAAAAAATTGGTAACCTAGGCTTGCAAATTCTTATACGGCAAGATTTATACTATTAATTTATATAAATTATTTTTGGTTAATTAGCGTCACGCTTTTCTTTTTTCTAAAGATATTAATTTATTCAATTATCATTTTATATACTTCAACCTCGGTATTATTTAATAAATTATTTGACATTTGATTTTTGTTTTCCAATTATTTGACATTGATATGTCCTATATAACTAACCCAAACAATAATTGAACAAATATTAAAGATATCAAATACGTATAAATATACAAATGAGTGGACAGTTTATTGGCGCGGCGGCCAACTTGCGGTGTATATATTATACACACACATATATATGATTTTATTATGTCATTTATCAATATTTTTTTCTTAGATCTTTTCAAATATATTACTCAATTTGTAGTAATACATTATACGTACATATCATATCAAACGAATCTATATTAAAACAAAATATATATATTTAATACCCGTTCGGCATATAAAACTGTATACTTCTTACATTTGAACTAAATGATAACATATATACATACATATATATATATATATATATGTGTGTGTTTTATCCACTGTCTCTATTCAGAAGGTAGTGAAAATAGATAGTGGCAAATGACAAATCGTGACAATGAGTCAACTACAAATAAAATTAAATTTAAAAAGAAACAATAATATAAGGTCAAATAATCAAAATAAAATAAATACTATAATATAATAGTGGGTCGTTGACATGTACCCCTCTAATTAAGTACATTCCCTAATTGGAGAATTACGATATTTAAAAATATTTCTGTCTGGATAAAAACATATAAGCTTTTAAAAAATCTAAAAAATTGGATAACTATATATAGTAATTTAAAATTTATTGTGTTGAATATATATATATATCCTCATATGTACTACATATATTACTCTTTAGGATTTGATTAATTTTCATTTTTTAAAATATTATTTAAAATATCGATATTTTAATTTTAAAAAGAGTTAGTTCGAGTTTGAGAAATGTTTTCGGGGTTTTTTGAATTGGATTGGTGGTTTATCCATACTATCGTCCATGAAAAAAACTAAACTAAAAGTTATACAATGTTATTATATTAAGTGGGCCTATTTTGGTCCGTGTGGGCTACTTTATGTGTTTATATAGTAATACATTCATAGCCCAGTTTGTTTGCCAGCTGGAATAAATGCGTAACGGCTAGTTTACAACTTGTCATTAACAAATGGAGATTTAGAATTAGAATGCAACTATACGTTGACCCGGTCCGGTCCGGTTTGGTCTGAGGATTGAGTAGTTCAAGGATCAATTTTATCTAAATTTTTTCTCATAAATATGGATTGAAATTTAGCATATTTTTTTAGTTTATCCATCTAATTAATTAATTTAAATATTCAACTTTCAAAATTTCTCGAAATGGCAAACCTTGATGAGTAATTTTCTGGGTTAATTTCAAGATCTTATTTTGATTTTAAAAATAGATCTTCAAAATCTGATTTGAAGGTAAGCTCGAGGTGATCTTAGGCTTCGAGGCCGACGAGAGGAACGGCACAATTTATATGTATTTAATTAATCATTTCGAATAAATTGTTTCTTATTGTCAAAAAAAAAAAAATATTTAACAAAAAAAAAATTAGATCAGTAATGTATTTTATCCCTTAGGCTGAAACCAACACCTAACAATAAAACCGGTGTTCTGATTTTTTTGGTAAATAAAATAGTGTGTACTATTTGCATATAGATATTTTTTTACCTACATACACGTATATATAAATATATACAATACATACACGTCGACGTGTATAATTTTATAGTTACAAGTGGTATTTATTAAAAATGTATTTTCTTAATTTTCGCAAACATACGCAATAATATCAACGAGGAGTTTGTTTATGAAACTTGGACTGTTATTTTCGCACATGATTGTGAAATATTTTCTTTAATTTTTTATGCCATACAGAAAGCAGTGTAGATCAAATTAATGCACGAATACTTAATAAATCAGATGCGATCACAACCGCATTTAATGCTTAATCGTATCATTATTTAAATTACAATATAGCTCTTTTGAGCTTTGAGATTTAACATAAAAGTTGTCTTTGCTGTTTCGATTTACGATTAAAATCGGACGGTTTACTTTTTCCAATTAATTATGCTATCATTTGATAATAACAGTAACAACGAAATGAAATACACGATTTATTCAACAAGGAATTATATAAATAAAGGATTTTATTTATAAACGATTAATATAATTGAATGCAAACAAAAAGGAGACCTCAAAAGTAGACAGAGGAAAATTCGGATAGAAATTAAATGAGTTTCATTATTACATACATATATACTTATTAAATTTCCTGAATAAAAATTAAATTATTCAGGAAAACAGCAAATCATAGAACCTAACCTAATTATATAAAAGTCGCAGTTACCACTTTCAATTGTGGAAGATGTATTAAAGGAAAACCCTCGACAACATTAATTAATATATTTATCTATTTGGGGAAAAAAAAAACCTAATTATATAAACCTTTTTTTTATTAGATATACATTTTAAATTCAAAAGATTTGACGAATATATTAAACATTATACTGAAAGATATAAAGATAAAACAAGATTAGATTTCACATTTGCATGAAGGTGCCATACGTCGGTCTATAATCAAACACAGCTAGCTGTTGTGTGTTTATGCATATGCTACATACATGCCACGATGGATACACTAGTAAATTCGAATTAATTATCTATGGCTTCCAAAGTCTATAATAAAATAAAAATAAAATTTTCCATTAAATATAATTAGATAGTAATATTATAAAACACTTGTGATTATTATATCACGGGATTTTATTCCCAACACTAAAGTTTTACTGTTGCACAAAGACTTTTTTTTTTTTTTTTTTTAACGCTAGACTTTTTGAAACTGAAATTACAATTTCTATTTTCTTTTACATTTCACATTTAAAAAGAAGTAAAAAAAAAACATAATAATTAAAGATCAACTTTACAAGTTGAAGGAGCGAGAAGTGGGACTTGACCAGAAGAAGAAGTATTAAATCTCAACCACACATCACACGTGGCATAAAATCCATACCGTCCAGTTCTTATAGCTCCAGCTTTCCATCTTAGCCTTCCAACTATCACTACCCTCATTAAAACGACACCGTACGATTCATCCCCTTTTAATCCATTTGCTACTTCCGGCGATACCGGAATCCCAGGACCACCTAAAACCGGAGCTATCACCACCGTTGATTTATGACCTAAATGAAGCGGCGGAAGCGGTAACGGCGGCGTTATGATTTGATCTCTGTAAGTAACATACATCGAGAGTTTATCGTAGTGAATCGAAACTCTCCGATTCGAGTTTCGAGCCAAAACGCTGAATTGAACGGAAGTTGAAATTAACGGCGGTGCGGTGAAATTGAGATCGTAAATTGCAGCTCCGACGACGGTGAGACGTGGTTTATGTGGACGGTAGATTAGAAAGACGATTAAAGCGATTAAGCCTAGTAAAACGAGGATTGTGAAGATAGCGGCGCATACTGTGCGGAGACCTCCGCCGCCTTCTCCGTCGTCGCCGTCTTTTGAGTAAGATTCCGGCGTTGAAGAGGCGGAGGGTAGATTCTTCTGTTGTTCAGCGACTACTTTGGCTACGTTGTGCTCTTTTTTTGCTTGTTCTTCAGCCATTGTCACAGAGCCTAAGTGAGAGAAGTAGAAGATTTGAGCGTTTTTGAGCTTTGTGAGAGTGAAGAGAGAAGATAAGTAGAAGCAAGTTTTTGGCTTCTTTTGTTTATTTATTTATTTTTTTAAATAAACTAATCAGATCTATTAGCCGAAATAAAAATTAAATATACAAAATGTAGATTGAGAAAACAAAAAATACAAAATGTAGTATTTAACATTTTATATATAGAGTTTGGAGACTTTAAAGATTATATATAGGGGAACATTTTGGAATAATTATTTTATAAATTGGAAAAGTTAAATTTGTAACTATATAAAGTTAATATAATAATGTTTACTTTTTCTTTATGTTATTATTTTTTTGGTAAAAAGCACTAAAGCAGCCGTGAAATTGTTAGAGATTAGATTTTTAAGGGTCTTAATTTCATATTAATGACTTTTGTTTATGAGATAAATAATAAAAGAAGTACTTTCAAAAGAGTCCAAAACTCGATGAAACCGTTCACGTGATCGATCTGATGGTTATTATTTATATAAATTATTTGATTAAAAATGTAAAACCACGATATGTGATTAATTAATTGATTTAACAGAAATTAATAGTAACCTTGATATAAATTTAAAGTTTTTTTTCACGAGTAAGCAGTCTGTTAAAACTGTATAAATATTGAAAAACAGAGCAATTTTGAGATACAGCCATCATATGTGTACAGCGTAAAATGGGTACCACAACATGTGTAAAGCTTGTTATTTTGGTTTTTAAATAGTACAAAAACCAGTTTTTTGTCTACATATTCACACCCATAACTCTATATAATAAAATAAATGCATATTTGTAAGTTGTAACGAATATATTTTAAAATTTGATTAAACTTCCAATAATCAGAGAAATTAATCTATTAACGATTTGGAAAAAAAAGAATCTATTAATTATCTCTAATTTCTTAGGCACAGTAACCGAGAGACTTAATCACCGCACCGACACCAAGTCACCGACAAGGACAGGTCAGTCAGTGAGTGAATGGGACCCACTCTTTCTTATTGGGCCAAGAAGTGAAGGTCTTAAAAATTTAGGCCCAATATGAAATTGAGTCCATATGAGTCGCTAACTATTTTGTTGTTATCTGTTTCATCAAATAAACGGCCGGTACTATACTCTGAAACGCCGACCAAATATGCGCCGGTTGCTCCACGACTCCTCCGCCGCCATTATAGCCGTTGGTCGTCTCTTCACGTCCCCATCTGTGGTAACTTCCCGTTTTCTATTATTTTCTTCATCCCGTTCAACTGAATATGAGAAGCGAGAACCGATAAAGTCGTCTTTGGTATCGAAATTGGACTCTAGATCCCTAATTGGGTCTCCGAGTCGAGTTCAAAAGCTAATAGCTTCGCAATCGGATCCTCTACTTGCTAAAGAGATTTTCGACTATGCCTCTCGACAGCCCAATTTTCGCCATTCTCAATCTTCTCATCTAATCCTTATACTCAAACTTGGCCGTTCCAAATATTTCAATCTCGTCGATGACGTTCTCGCCAAGCACAGGTCAAGTGGTTACCCGGTAACCGGAAAATTGTTCTCATATCTAATCAAACTTTACGGGGAAGAGAAATTGCCTGAGAAAGCGTTTAGGACGTTTTATCAAATGCTGGAGTTCAATTTCACGCCACAGCCAAAACATCTGAACCGAATTTTAGAGGTCCTTGTCAGCCATAGGGGTTATCTCCGGAAAGCTTTCGAGCTTTTCAAGAACGCTAGGCTTCACGGAGTGTTGCCTAACACGAGATCCTATAACATATTGATGCAAGCTTTCTGTTTAAATGGGGATTTGAGTATTGCATACCAACTGTTTGGTAAAATGCTTGTGAGAGATGTTGTCCCGGATGTTGAATCTTATAGGATTTTGATACAAGGGTTTTGCAGGAAAGGACAAGCCAATGGTGCTATGGAATTACTCGAAGGTATGCTGAATAAAGGCTTCGTACCAGAAAGTTTGAGTTACACAACCTTGCTGAACAGTTTGTGTAGGAAGACGCAGCTTAAAGAGGCTTACAAGCTTCTATGTAGAATGAAGTTGAAAGGTTGTATTCCTGATATTGTTCATTACAACACGATAATTATCGGGTTTTGCAGAGAAGGTCGTGCCATGGAGGCCAGAAAGGTTCTTGATGATATGACATCTAATGGTTGCTCACCGAATTTGATCTCCTATAGGACTTTGATCAATGGATTATGTGGCCAAGGGATGTTTGATGAAGCAAAGAAGTACCTACAAGAGATGATATCAAAAGGGTTTTCTCCTCATTTTTCAGTCTCTAATAGTTTGGTAAAAGGGTTTTGTAGCTTTGGCAAGGTGGATGAAGCATGTGATGTGGTAGAGCTTGTGATGAAGAACGGAGAAACATTGCATTCAGACACTTGGGAGATGATAATTTCTCATATTTGTAAAGAAGATGAGTCTGAGAATATCGAAAAGTTTCTGGAGGACGTAATAAAGGCAGACATAAACGGTGATACAAGAATCGTTGATGCAGGTGCTGGCTTAGGAGCTTACCTTTCTGGTAAACTTCAGGTAAAACGTAAGAATATTGGACGGAGAGGGTGTGTATCGGACTCGGACCTTACGAGCCGGGCCAGATTTTTAAAACGGGTCTGATTTAGAAAATGGGCCTGATTACATTTACTGGGCCAGACTTAGTAACCGGGTCAGACTTAGAAACCGGGTCGGATTTAGAAACCGGGTCGGGCTACTCCTCCGCCATATACAACACTCTAATTCAGTCAGAGGGACTTGTGCACTGGTGTCCCGTGTCCGTGACCGTTCTTTTTTTTTATCAGATCTGAGTGTCCCCGATAGAAATTACGGCAATGCCTTCAACTCCTATCGGATCGATGGCGGTTACGAGGCAGCCGGAGCTTGATTCAGACGATGCGGCGGTGGAGTCTGGGGATTCATCTGCTGTAAAATTTGGTACACCGGAAGCTTTAGAATATGTACGGTCACTCACCGATGTTGGGGCGATGACGCGGCTGCTTCACGAATGTATTGCTTACCAGCGCAGTCTGGACTCAGATCTCGACACGCTTCTGTCGCAGAGGACGGAGCTGGATCGTCATCTCGTTCAGCTTCAGAGGTCTGCGGAGATTCTTGATATCGTGAAGGCGGATGCTGATCACATGCTAGGAAATGTTCGATCGACCTGCGATCTAGCGGATCAGGTCAGTGGAAAGGTGAGGGAGCTCGATCTCGCTCAGTCTCGTGTTGACGTTACGCTCTCCCGAATTGACGCAATCGTCGAGCGAGGGAACTGTATAGAAGGCGTGAAAACCGCGTTAGAATCGGAGGATTACGAATCCGCCGCGAAGTTCGTACAGAGGTTTCTCCAGATCGATTCCCAGTACAAGGATTCGGGTTCTGACCAAAGAGAACAGCTTCTCGCGTCGAAAAAGCAGCTTGAAGGTATAGCGAAGAAGAAGCTCATGGCGGCTATTGACCAGAGGGATCATCCTACAATCTTGAGATTCGTACGACTATATTCTCCGCTGGGAATGGAAGAAGAAGGTCTACAGCTTTACGTTGGTTACCTGAAAAAGGTCATTGCGATGAGGGGGCGGGTGGAATACGACAATCTGGTTGAGCTGATGGAGCAAGGACACGAACAGGTGAATTTCGTTGGGTGCTTAACCAATTTGTTTAAGGACATTGTTATGGCTATTGAAGAAAACGATGAGATCTTAAGGGGGCTTTGCGGAGAAGATGGGGTTGTTTATGCTATATGCGAATTGCAAGAGGAATGTGACTCCAGAGGTTCTTTGATCTTGAAGAAGTACATGGAGTTCAGGAAGTTAGCTAGATTGGCCTCTGAGATTAACAATTCTCCCAATTTGAATCTACTCGCTGGTGGTGCATCTGAAGGACCAGACCCAAGAGAGGTTGAGCTGTATGTTGAAGAGATACTGTCACTGATGCAGTTGGGAGAGGATTATACTGAGTTTATGGTGTCAAAAATCAAGTCTCTGACGTCAGTCGATCCTGAATTATTACCAAGGGCAACCAAGGCATTTAAAAACGGAAGCTTTAGCAAAGTGATTCAGGATGTGACCGGATTCTACGTGATACTTGAAGGATTCTTTATGGTTGAGAATGTGAGAAAAGCTATAAGGATCGATGAGCATGTACCAGACAGCTTTACTACTTCAATGGTGGATGATGTGTTCTACGTGTTGCAGAGCTGTTTGCGTAGAGCGATTTCAACTTCAAACATCAGTTCAGTAATTGCTGTGTTGAGCAATGCTGGTAGCCTATTGGGCAATGATTACCATGAAGCTTTACAACAAAAGATTAGAGAGCCAAACCTTGGCGCAAGATTGTTCTTGGGTGGTATTGGCGTGGAAAACACTGGAACTGAGATTGCAACTGCTTTAAACAATATGGATGTGAGCTGCGAGTATATACTCAAACTAAAACATGAACTCGAGGAGCAATGTGCTGAGGTTAGTGCTCATACTCACGATACTTGTGATTTACTTATCTAGAAAACTCGAGGTAGCTACAACCTAGAGTATATTAGTAAACTTTTAGTCCATTACCCGATTATTTCGATTACTCTTACCTCGCTATATATAGATATCTATCTCTTCACTTCTCTGTTTCAACATAGATGATGCTTTTAGAGCAGGCAAGTTCTTTCCTACTGCCATGTGAGTTCTGTTTAGCTCATGAGAACCATCTCTATTAGGTATAGCATGTAACTGGATAAGATCCGATGAAGGACTTTAGAGTTCCAATAATTTAAGGTTTCTTAACCTGTGAATCTCGAACTTGGCTATATGATGAATATGTATGCATTCTTGAACCCAGGAGAATCAATCTCACCATCTTTTTTCCTTGTCCTAATCAGGTATTCCCTGCACCAGCAGATCGAGAGAGGATAAAATTATGTTTATCGGAGTTAGGCGAATTAAGCACCACTTTCAAGCAATTACTAAACTCTGGCTTGGAACAGCTAGTAGCAACCGTAACACCTCGAATCCGTCCTGTTCTAGACACTGTAGCTACCATAACCTACGAGTTAACAGAAACCGAGTACGCAGAGAACGAGGTGAACGACCCATGGGTCCAGAGACTCCTCCACTCCGTTGAAACAAACGCCGCATGGCTTCAACCACTAATGACATCCAACAATTACGATTCGTTTCTGCATCTCATCATTGATTTCATAGTCAAGAGACTCGAAGTTATAATGATGCAGAAACGGTTTAGTCAGCTTGGTGGGCTTCAACTTGATAGAGACACAAGAGCTTTGGTTAGCCATTTCTCAGGTATGACTCAGAGAACTGTGAGAGATAAGTTTGCTCGGTTAACTCAAATGGCGACAATACTGAACTTGGAGAAGGTGTCGGAGATTTTAGACTTCTGGGGAGAGAACTCAGGGCCCATGACTTGGAGGCTCACACCGGCTGAGGTTAGACGAGTCTTGGGTTTACGAGTCGAGTTTAAACCTGAATCCATTGCTGCTCTTAAGTTGTGATGTTACTACGTGTTTTTGTTGTTATTCTTTTGTATTTCATCTACAAATACTCAAACTGAACTTATTTTATTAGCAGATTGGTTCGATAGATATCCTAACCCAACAGAAGCAGAATCAAAACAAATCGTCGATTTAATTAGTTAAACTGGAAAGAACTTTCTTGGTCGTTTTCGTTAAAGAATATTTCAAAATCTTCTATATATTATTTGAGAAATATCTTTTTTGAGATACCCTCAAAATAACTATTTATTTACCATCTATGCCATTATAAATTAATTAAACATTATTTATCTATAAGGACAAATTTGGAAATTTAAGCTACACATTTATTCATTATATTTTATTTTAAAAATTATAACTTTCTTTACATAATTTAATTATTTATTTTAGGATCAGATTAGAATCAGATTTTTAATAAATATTATTCTAAACACAAAATAATTCAATATTATTTGATGTTATAATAAACAATATACGTGTATATATAAAAAAAAAGTATAATTGTTATATATATTGAAAATATTAATATATGATGATGTTATGTATATATATATATGTTAATATATATAGATATCAATATAATATGTATTATACAAATGTGTGTGTATATATATATATATGATTGAGTGTTGAATATTAATCGGGAAATTTGGTTCAATTTTTTAGGGTTT
>KE150568.1:126089-138826 GCA_000411095.1 Aethionema arabicum
GTATTTTTGGATCAGATTCAGTTCGATTTATTTTGAAACACTTTTGATTAGATGAAATATCCGACCTATATATATATTATTATAAAAAAACATATTATATATATTAAAATTATTACTAAATAATTTGATATCAATATCATTAAAAAAAATATTTATCCCGCATTATTTGCGGGTAAATTTCTAGTATATTTTATATAAAAAGATAAGACGGAAAAACTCTAGAATTTGAAATTTTGGCGAAAAAATTTTGATGAAAAAATCTTTGATTTTGTTTTTTGACGAAAAGAATTCTACAATTTAGAATTTTTGGAAAAAAAGGTTGAAATTTGGAATTTGGTAAAAAATTTATGGAAAATTAATTTGATTGGCCGATAATTTCACTTTTTACGACAAAAATAAATAAATTCTTATATAATACTATGGAAACTTTTAACAATGAACAAAAAGTGATGAATCGTTAAGTAGAACACATTTCACAAGAAAAAAAGAGAAAATCTAAAAGATTTCAAAAGCACTCTTTTTGGCTCAACATAATAATTTATATGATTAAACCTTGAAAAACTAAGCTGTAGAAAGCCCCTTCTGCCTTAGCCACTGAGTTGATAATGTAATTGTTCTTAGACTTGAGCAGTTCCTTCAGTGAATTTAGGATCCTCACATCTGTACCGTCCATCTGGTCCAATCCCGAACCCTTTTGGATCGGCAAACACATTCTCTAGCAGCTGACTACGGCTGGGATGTGGACTTGCGTCGGCAAATTCAACTGCTTCCTCGACCAACTCCTCTATCTTCTTCTCGATCGATATCAGTTCTGCTTCATTTGCTAGCTTGTTCTCTGTCAAATATTTCTTCAGTGCAGTGATAGGGTCTCGTGCTGCGTACTTAGCTTTCTCAGCTGTAATCAAACAGAAGGGGATAAATCCAGTTAATGATCCCAACCCAGTAGTCAGTAGAGATGTTCTTCATTAGAACGATTAAAAACATAAAGCTGCAAACTTTACCATCAAAAGTAAATATGTCACATTTGCTAAGCTAAAAGACTAAAGTAAACAGGGAAACATTTACTCAAGCATAGTGTTAAGTTCACAGTTTTTTTTTCTTGGAATCAGAAAGACTAGTAGAAGATCGATCAGCGTTCAAAGTTTCCGGAGAATCATGTATAGTCGATGGAATTTTCAGCCTCAAACAGATCAAATGCAACTAGGTGTCACCAAGCAGTAATATGTAATGATCTCTAATCTCTATAATCTATTTAGAGTTGATTTTCTTTTCAGATATAGAATGTAGAGAATTGATAAGTAGTTACCAGCATCACGGAGCTCATCAGGATCAGCCAATGAGTGTCCTCTGAACCGGTATGTCTCACATTCTACTAGGGTAGGGCCTTCTCCTCTTCTGGCTCTTGCCACTGCCTCCTTAGCAACTTCCCTCACCTTCAACACATCCATGCCATCAACATGAACACCAGGCATTCCAAAAGCTGGACCCTTTTTCCAAATCTCTGGATCAGAAGTTGACCTAAGGTGAGACATCCCAATCGCCCACAAATTATTCTCCACGACAAAAATAACTGGCAATTTCCATAAAGCAGCGTTATTTAAACACTCATAGAATTGCCCGTTATTACAGGTTCCATCACCAAAAAACGCAATGGTGACGTCTTCACAGTTTTGTTTCAATACATCCCTCTTATACTTAGAGGTGAAGGCAGCACCAGTGGCCACAGGTATTCCCTCACCAATGAAAGCAAATCCACCAAGCACATTATGTTCCTTAGAGAACATATGCATGGATCCACCTTGGCCTCGGCAGCAACCGGTTGTTTTTCCAAAGAGTTCACTCATAACAGCACGAGCTGGAACACCTTTGCTAAGAGCATGGACATGGTCACGGTAAGTGCTGACCACAGAATCTCCTTTCGTCAAGAGTTTGATAAAACCAGTTGATACAGCTTCTTGGCCGTTGTACAAATGAACAAAACCAAACATCTTTCCTCTATAATACATTTGAGCACACATGTCCTCAAAAGCTCTCCCTAGAATCATGTCTTCATACAACTCCAAACCTTCCTCCTTGGTGATTAACTATTCAAACAAATAGATGGACATAGAAAATTTTACATCTCTGGATCCAAATTCCTAAAGCTCAAAGTTTGTAGATAAGAATTGAGGCCCCAACGTTAATTAGGATTTGAAAAATTTCACAGTTATTTGTACAGTAACGCATGAGAATAATCACAAAGAATCAGTAGCTGTTCGGCCACATTACCCGGAAAACATAAAATGCTATAGGGAAGAGAGACAAGAATAGAAAATTAGACGGTGCCATACCAGACTATTCTTCGGTTTGTTGTCCCTAACGACCTCGGAGACTGCGACGATGGCAGATCGACGGCCGGCGGCATTGGAATGATTCAAAATGCGAGACGAATTCGAGATGAACTTACGGGTAGATCCTAGAAACGAACAAGAGGAAGTAATTCGAACCGGATCCATGACACGTTTCTCGTTGGATCCATGGAGTGGAGAAGTGGCATTGAGCTTGGCAACAACTGAGAAAGCCGTAGCCATTTGACACCGTTGTGATCAATGGAAGCCTGATAGCTTCGGAAATTAGTAAACCGCAGAAGAATGAGCCAAGACAGATAGAAAGAGAAAGAGAGAAATAGAGGAAGAAAAAGAGGTTGAGTGTAGAAAGAAGCTAAAGACGAAAGACGAAGAAGACAACTGGAGCAGTCATGGAGGATCCAACTTCCCTTCCTAACTTCTTTTTCGATAATACCAATGTATACTTGGGTTTTATTCCCAATTGGGCCTTTATCGGGCTCCTATTTATTTTCTATAGGCCCAATATTTAATTAATATTGGCCCATTATATCGTCTGGTATTATAATAAATATAGTTTCTATAGAATCAATAATTTTTTTTTAGTTTAAAAAAAGAGAGAAACCCCTTATGTTATTAACATTTGGTACTATACATCGCCATTGTTAAATCCTAACCTGAGCTTAATAAAGTTACATTTACTTATCTTTAATTACATAACAAGAAAAAGATTCGCATGTTACTCAAGAGTCCATACCAAAAACTGAACTTTGTCAAATTTATCTTCTGCTCGTCTTCTCCTTTCCTAATGCTGAAACAACAGTCAAATTCAGTATTCAGCATCAAATGTTTGCCAAGTTTTTTCTTATCATAATCTGAAATTGATGAGAGCATAACTTACCAAATCTTGACCCAAAAATTGAACCTTTCGATTTCAGTTTCTTGCTCAATCCACTTTGGGAGGGCTTGACAGGTTTCTTCGTGTCTTTACTGCTACTCTCTCCTGGTGTAAAACCCGCAAGTCTACTCACTTTTTCGTGGTACACTGCTGGAGGTGAAAGCTTTAACCGAGGCAAGCTCTCTATTTGTATCACTCTCTGATTTTTCTTAAGGTTGGTTAGGATTTCAAACTGCAGAATCAAGAGTTCAAGCTTTTAGTTAATAACAATGAACCTACAAAGTACAAACGCAGGATAGAATCGGAGTTTACCCGTGATACTTGCTGGCTGTGAGACTGATCAGCGGTTTCATTCTCGTGGGAGTAAGGTGAGCGTTGTGAAGCCCAGGTGTTTGACGAAACTGTGCTTATCAGTCCATAATCTGGGTAGAATGACTTACCTTTAGAAGAACCTTGTGTGGTATTTTTTGGCATACAAACCGGGCAACCTGATGAAGAAACTTGACCTGATGATGATGCTTCATTCTCCGACGGTTCACATTGAAGATGACTTGCGTGGCCACAGTTGAAAACACGTACACGAATAGTAGAGAATGTCTTGGTCAGAGGACAATTGCATATACAGCAGAGCAAATTTCTCGGAGAGTACCCGTGAGAAGCTCCTTTCTTGAGTAGGCTCATGGTGTAGAATGTATCGTCTTCGATTACGGACTTTGCAGCATCCTATTGAAGGTAAGAAAGAATTTAGAACAATGAAGAGGGTTTAGCTACTTTATGACTGGGACTAAATGATTAGAGAGAGGTAGGTACCGTACCAGTATTCTTCGTTCGAAGCCATATGTTCCAAGCATTCCTAGTATTGTAAGTTTAAAATCACCAAACTCCTGAGTACTGTTGTCAGAGAGGAGTTTTGACATGATTGTTGGAAGACGAACATATCCTATCATTCCTTCAACAATTTCTTTAATAAACTGAGAAATGAGCTTCCTCAAGATCTGTGTACCCACTGAATCAGAACTTGGAATCTTCCATTTGTTCGCATCAGCTGCTTCATCAACTTGACGTTCCAGTGATTTTCCGCCTGCAGTTACATTTTTTATTTCATCGACACTCCTCTGTTCCTGATATGAATCCATCAAAGGTTCACAGAACCTGTGTCGAAAAAGAAGAGAAAGAACTATGATCGGCAAATGCCTAAGAGCTAGGAGAATAACATGTGTACGGGGTCCAGGCTTACGTATCAAGAAAACGAAACCAAAGAATCTCTGATTCCTCAGGGTTAAGACGAGGGGTGTTGCGTTGACACAATCCTATACAGGCTTGCAGAACACCTTGTATGTCATGTACCTGAAGGATCAGAAATAGCATAAGAGAAAGAGATAGGGCACAAGTTCTTGTAAAAAAATGCACGGACCTCCTTCAACTCTAGTGCACTACCGAATTGTTCTAAGGTGGCTCCTTCGTTATCACCCAACTTCAGTTCTGACATTAGGCCTCCCACCGCATTTTGAAGCTCGACAAATTTTTCATTGATCCCAGTGAGTGTAAGAGACAAAGCACTTGCTGCATCACCCACCCTCTCCAAGAGAAACGCTGCTGCATCTATTATACCGTATTCCTGGCATAGGCGTAGACAGTGTTCCACCCTGTAGCTGTCAAAGGTTTCCAAGAATTTCAAGACCGACCTTGGTTCGTACTTGCATAACAGCTGTAAGAACATACGAAAATAATTAACAATTGAACCATTCCATAATGCCAAATATTTCGAAGGACCCACTGTTTCGCTGAATAAAATAAAGGCAATTAAGAATAAGCCGACGTAGCAAACATTTCTCTCGAAAGAGCTACAAGATTTGGTTAGATGACAATCGTTGCAGACTAAATTCCAGCTCCAGACTTCCAAGAGAGCTTTTAGCTTTTACACAGATTCCCTTAAACATAGAAGAGCTATGGGATGCAGATGCCAAAAAGATAAAAATGGAGAATACTGAGAGAGATTTATTTAATAAGGGTCTCACCTCCAAGTAACGCTCAATCATGTCATCGGTCACATGGACTGGATTATCTTGGATGAATTTGGGAAAGCCATCGAGACCTTCCAAATAAATCTCGATCTCTTTGAGGGTATCTTTTGTCACTTTTTCACCCAAAGCATCTACAGCTTCATGCTTTTTTAGATGAGAAAAATCAAGACTCCCACACAAGTGAACCTCGATGACCGTCTTCAGATACAGGAACAAGCTTCTTGGATGAGAATGGAGCTGCTCTTGAATACGTGGAATGTTGTCTTTCAGATTATCAATGATCAGAAAGAATGTTCCCTCTCTGCAAAATAGCAGATCTTTAATAGTTTCAGAGTCAATTAAACCTAAGCAATAGGGTCAAAGACTAGCTGTAATCCACACAAAGTTTTACCTGCTCAATTCAAGTAGCTCTGGGATCCTAGAAACTAGTGCAGATTGAAAATCAGTGAATACATCTCCACTTAGCTGTGACAGCATTTTGTTCACATAACAAAACGAATGTATAGGTTCATCTGCCTCTTTCATGTAGCTATCCAAAGCAGAGACGTACTGTCGACTGATAGTATGAATATAGCCACAAACCTGAAAATTGGAACCCATATCAAGAAGAAAATCCCTAAGTGACCATTGCCAGCACGCTTTAGAGGAATGATGAATGCCTACCAAGAGGTACCTGATAAAACTGCGCCTTCTCACAAAGTTGTGATACATAAGCTGCATCCCAATCGGTCTCCGGTACAGCTTTTAGAAGGTTTAGTAAATGGTTCTCTCTCGTTTTAGGAGACAAGTTATAAGTCGGAAGTATGCGATCTGATGTTAAGTAATCTAGAATCTGCGCCAATACGCGCTTTGGAATACTAACTCTATTATGTGCTGCATAATATGCAACAAACTCAAATAGATGACTTGTATCTTCCTTGGAAGGCCAAACTTTATCTGATGTTGAATCATCTGGATCACCAGATTCATCACACTGGTTTAAGTCCCTGTCAAGCACATGAACCAGAGCATCTATCAGTTTCTGGACCAGCATATCCTTACTTCTAGCTTCAGGCATACTGTCATCTGCCTTGGACTCCACACTTGCTTCACCTAACTCCAGCAGATGACTCTCAAGATTCACCATTTCATTTTCTAGAAATGCGTATCTTAGGACATCTAACGTAGCTTGAGTATCCATCTCTAGCAGATGGTAGAGGTTCAAGTAAATCCCTCTCGATGTTACCCAAGCACTAGAATCTTGAACATTCGATTTCTCCAGTAGAAACTGTATCAGTTCAGTCCTAAGGGATGGCAAGCGTGCGGGAATCAAAGCCCCATGTCCTGCAGAGAGGAAGATGAAATATTCAATTGTCTTTGCCAATTTGGATAGTTACATTCAGCAGGCAGACTAAATTACATCTACCAATTCTTGGATTACAGTATCATTTCGTACATTTCAGCTGTTGCTTTTCAATCCTGCTAAACACAATATATGATATCTTAAGGGTGACTAGGAGCATGAAGAACACCTCATAGATAAAATCGTGACCCATACTAAGCCCATAGCAGTTCTTAAAACTCAACAGGGTACGTCCCTCAGAACCTTATTTGTATACAGAGAAAACATATTCATGACAAAAAGTCAACTACCCTCAAGCTTGGCTGAATAATATGGGATTGTTACATCCCACTGTGCCTCGAAGACTAACTTCCACAAAAAGAAAATACCCAGTGTGTCAGTGATCAGTTCAGCCCAAGATTTTCGCTCTCTCAAGGTGAATGTCTTTGTGTGGACATTTTTCATCGAAAATGACTTGGATGCCAGTTAGTAAGAACCCATCCCAACTAACTCATGCAAATCCTCACAAAACTAAAGATAAAACTAATTTTAAAGATCAACCCATAATCAGAAATGCCTATGTATGTTTATAAGTTATCACCAGACAGTACTCGGTTGACCATGGATCATAATATGCAGTGATGCTTAGGTAGAATCATACCTGGTGGAAAAGCCAAACCAAGAAAGCAGTACTTTAGATAAACAAGCATCCGGTACCTGCAAATGAAACACAACAAAAAAAATTGAAACCTACGTTGACTGCAAACGACTAAAAACGGGCATCATCAGCAACTTTGACTTTTAGTTGACAATAATAATACTCCCGTTAACTAAATGTGTGCATTCTAGGACATTTTTTCATGTTAAACGAAAGCGAACGGGTTTTTTGAATGCTAGGCTTTCTTCCAGTTTATAACAGAAACGAATGGGAGGAGAATTTCATCTTCAGTTTAGCATGTAAAGTTGTATTAGCTAGAAAGAAGTGCAACGGACTTCATGCAACGTACCCAATGGTTGTAGCCTTTTGTCTCTCACTGTTTCGTAAGACAGTCAAAAGCTCTTCCAAGGGTGACCTGAAATCATCC
Organism: Aethionema arabicum; assembly: GCA_000411095.1. NCBI lineage: Eukaryota > Viridiplantae > Streptophyta > Magnoliopsida > Brassicales > Brassicaceae > Aethionema > Aethionema arabicum. The sequence continues at coordinate 133,742 of KE150568.1, forward strand.
AAACCTTTGTTGAAAAGGTAGATCAACGCCCCATAAAGCCCATGCTCACGGCAAATTCGAACAACCTAAGTGCCAATGAGAACAATGTCAATATTCAATTATAATAAATTATTCATACATTAGCCTATGGAAGAAAAAGAGCAAAGCGGACACATGAAATGGCATGCAAAACGTGACCTGATTGAAATCTAAGGAAGAAATGTCCATGTGAAGAACACACTGCTCAATTCTTTGCAGCCATCCTTTCCTACTATAATGTTCTACCAGCGCTTGCATAATCTGAGACGGAACAAAACTCAGAAATTAAGCTACCACGACACTTGTTAGATATATATTAGAATTGCACAAAAGGTACCTCTGGAGGAAGAGATCCAAGCATATCCTTTAAAATATAAGGCTCCAAAAGCTCCAAAAATGTATCTAGACAAGCCAGAGTAGATTTCGCAATTAATAAGGAGAACTTCGCAATACTAATCATGCGATTTTAAACGAAATCAAAATGTGCACAAAAGGACAGGACATTCCGAAGTACGTGTATGTTGAACTATCATACCCTAATGGAATATCACACGTTTTAGTCAATTATTATGAAGTGTATTATGTTGTTTCATGTAGCAACAAACTAGAATTTATGAAAAGCACAAATGCAAACACACAGCAGAGCACATGTAAATGTGTTATGCAAAACTCGCACATGTCATAAGTCCGTAATCCAAATAAGATACCAAATTAAGTTATTTCAATATCGCTGGCCAAGTCTCTTAAAGGATTAGAATAGGTATCATCCTTGAAAAATTTAAATCGTCAGAACGATACTGAACACTGTCAGCTAATGAAATGTAGCACTGTACAAGAAAGTTGATGGATAAACATAGAGAAGCGAAATATATACCTCTTTGTTGTACAGCCACAAATCTGGAAAATATCTCATCAAAGAGCAAATCCATCCTCTTAATATGTACACAGAATTCAACAGCAACACCACCAACACGATTGTATTGTTCTTCTATCTCAGAATTGACATAATTGGTTCCACTGCTTGGCTCATGAGTTTTTCCAGTGTTTTCATTCTGATTGGAAAATGCTATTGAGATATAAGAAAATACTTCGTCTACATATGAAAGCAGCAACTCTGCTAAACTGGGTGCAATAACTTCCCTTATTGCATCCACAGTTTTGGGGAGGTCAACAACCCCATGAGCTTGCCCATTAAAGAGTGACATTGCCATGTTAAATGCACCCATCCAGTCACCTCCTCTCCTTAAAACATCAACCCGCTCCTTCCATGGTAGAAGTCTGGAGATAACAAGATGCACAGTCCCAAGAATGTATACTGAAGCCCCTCTGACACCCACAGAGTTGTGATAAGCCTTCTCAGGATTTCCAAAGACATTCGTAAAGTACGTATGATAGGAAATTAGATCGTTCCCTGAAGAACCACCCACAGAAAAGTTTGTCTGGTGAATGACCACACCATCTCTTGTGAACAAATACAGATGGCCCGACACAGTTGGGATCACCAGCAACTGAATATGCAGATAAAAGCAGATGACTCATGAATATGCATTAGCTTAGGAATATATTGATATCGTTAAAACACACCTGGTCATCCAGCCAAACCACACCAATAGCTGCACTGTCAAGTGACCATTTGGCATATTCCTTTAGCTTCGATTTTACCAACTTGGCAATCTGAACTCTCCGATCCCAAGCAATGGCAAGAAAAGAAACCCTATCTTCTGTCTCTATGGAAGAAGTTTCTGCAAAATTTACTTATATAAGGTAAAGCGAAACCGATGCAAAAGCAAAGTACATAGTTTTAGTGGCAGAATAATCATGGTTACCCATCGTGCATTTCCAGGCAGTGTATGGCATGGAACCCTCCCGAACCCCTTCTGGCCTAGGAAGTTGTGCATACACCTCAAAAGTTGGAATGAGCTTCACCTGCCAGTAAACAGAAGAGGATCATTTCCAGGAGCATAATAAGTATCTCGAGTATGCAAAAATTTATGGATTCCTTACCACTAATCCAGTTTGATAGGTGACAAATATGACAACACCTTCTTCCACAGAAGATGACTCCTCATTAAAGAGCTTCCAGCTGGAATCAACCCCAACAACACCTCCCATCATGCTAGTTATACTACTGGATGGAGCTGCAATGTTACTCTGTGAAGAGACCAAGGAGCTTCCCCAAATCTCATCAGGCAGTGGTGATGCCGAGAGGACTGTTCCATTGTTTTGTCCATCAAGAAGACACTGATGCAAACAAAGTATGGTGTGCAAGCCCATTCCTCAAAGTCAACAAGGCTGAGTAAGATAGTAAAACAACCAGATACAAAATTGCAAGAAAACATGAGTTTGCAGAACAGATTTTTACCAGCGTTTTTACTGAGTACGTGCTCATCAGCAGAGACCAAGAGAAAGTGTGTTGGAAAACAACACCTTTAGTATCACTTGTAATAGCTTTAAATTGGCGAGAACCCTGAGAATCCCGGCCCAAAAAAAAGGCATATACTACTGCTGCAAAATGTACTCCAGTGATCACTTTTGCTGCCGATGCTTTCTGCAAGTCCCAAACGGTTACATGACCATCTCCGTAACCAGCTAGTAGGAGGGTCCCTAGCTGATTAAAGCAAACGGAGGTAACCGGCGACTGAGACCTTTCTCCTCGTAAACCAAGCCAAATCATCTAAAATTTTGTAAACATAATTGTTAATAATTTAAGCATATAGATCTACCCAGGTTATAATAAAGCGCGCTCGTATAAAGAACTTAAAAATGGACAAAAGTAATGATGTAAAAAGGAAACCTTTGATTCCATTCGATCTGCAGTATCAGGAGAATATTTACTTGGTACAACGACAATGACACCCTTGGATGTACCCACTGCAATAAAATTCAAATGAACAGCCAAAACCTGTGGAGAACCATGGTCTCGTTTAAAATCCTGCGAAGAAATGGTTTGGCTGATGACATTGTCAGCATCGACATCAAAGTAACCCAAATTTTTCGAACCCATCTTAACACCCTCAAGTCTCATAGGCTGAGCAGCAGCCCCTTCCTCCCAATGCAAACCAGTATATGCTTGTTTCTTCTCAAACTCTTCAGCCAAGTCAAGCTGCTTCCTAAAAGATCGTGACTTCAATTTCTCTCTTTTACTCTTTATTTCTTTTTCCAACTCCCCAATCCTCTCTTCTACAAGTTCTGAAATGTCAAACGCTGAGCTTACATCGTTCGGATTTAGATCATCAATTCCCTCTTCTTGAGAATCGGGCACAAGTTTATCTGAACCATCATTCTTAACATCTCCAACACTTGAGACCTCCTCATCACTTACCTTAGTAGCATCTGATTGAGAATCAAGAAAGCGCTTCCCATCTAAATCATTCAAATGTAACTCTGAAGACTCCACCAAAGAAGCAACAACCATTGTGTCATCTTTGACGCTATCCACACTAGCATTTCCCACCTCCACTGTAGTTGACTCTTGTTCTACAGAAAAGTCGCCTTCAGCATCAAAACCACTTAAGGGAGTCACTGATCCAGGCTTTGAGTCTGACTCAGTATCACGGGCATTAGCTAACCTCTCAGCAATATCACTAGCACGGACTTCCACTAGTTTAACTTCGTTTTCGTGACTTGCAAGTCCAACTCCATTATCCTCCTCCGTCATCCTAGATTCTCCACCGAAAGTACGCAAATCACCAGCAGAAACGGATCCAGCAGTAAGTCCAACAGAAGCGCCATTTGAGGAAAATACTTCCTGATCATTTTCATATCGATTTGTGACGGATTCTTCAGAGCCCAAAACCTGCTGCAGCACTCCGCTACTCTCACTATTAGCTCTCCTTGACTTAATGATTGCAGCGTGTGGTGTAGGAACCAACCTAGAAGCTGCCGCAGCCGCCGCAAGCGCCGCACCAGGCTTCACATTCGACCGCACACCTGCGAATAGCGATGGCAAAGGTAACTGTCTCAAAGAAGTAGAAGAAGAAGAAGTCGATGCCGAATTCCGCCGCGTCGGATCGCTTACGCGAGGAAAGCCTCGTAATATTTCAGATTCAGGTCTCACCGCAACATTTGAAAGAGCTTCTGATAGTCGGCGAGAGGGATCGTGCTGTTTCCGCAAGTGAATTTGGTCTCTAACTGAAGGCGGCGATGACGGAGGCGAAGACGAGGCAGACGAAGAACTGGACGCGTTGAGAATCTCGTCGACTGTCCGGTGAGGGACGGAGGAAGAATCCAAATCAGAATCGGAGTCGGAGTCCGTAACAAGAAACGAATCGAGATCAAGTTCCATGTCCGATTTCTTCTCGCAGCCCAGTCTCTACAACTTCAGAGTAACAAAATTTCAGCCGTTGGGTTCATTTAACTCTCTGGGCGGTCCCGACGCGGAACAGTCGTCGCCGGCACTATCCAACGTTTCTATTTACTCAGCCAAAACGCGTCAACAAGGAAAGCCTCTGAATGAATGAGAGGGTTCAATCCAATGACTTTTTATATGGATCACTATAATTTATTTTATTATTGCAATTCTTTCGTCGGATTTGATCCAGAAACACTTATTTTACTGAACGTTTTTGACAAAATTATAATATTACGGAACTTTTATATGAGCCTTTCCCATTTCGGGATCAAATTTTGTAGCCTGATTTTGAAAATAACATAAGTAAATACAATTTGGAGCTTATAAAATTCATAGAAGTGTTTACCACTACGAAATTTGTGAGCCAATACTACTAGAGTAAACTAACATACAAGACCAAATTGTAGTAGTGTCTGAAAATGGCAAAAGTGATATCTCGAATTAACTAAAAAGAGAAAGTGAACGCAAGTAAAAGAAACGACAAAGCAATGCAATTAATCATCGAACAAGCCGAAACCCAAACCATCCTCATCACTCTCTTCTGCTGGCTCAGGCTGCAACAAAAGATAGATTTTAGAACCAAATAAACTCCACAAAGTGAAAAAAGACTTCACTAGCTTACCTTCTTTTCCTCCTTAGCTGGAGCAGCGGCAGCAGCTCCACCAGCAGCCGGGGCAGCAGCAGCTGCAACTGGGGCAGCAGCAGCTCCACCACCA
>KE150568.1:171706-210757 GCA_000411095.1 Aethionema arabicum
ATAATATATATAAATATAAAAAAAATAACGGTTTAATATTTTCTTCTAGTAATCAGTTTTCTAGTGGCACGGACTACAAACCAACGTTGTCTTTAAAACCGCTTCTCAAATAATATATAGGGGATGTTTGATTATACAGGTAAATGCAAAATTTTCAAAATATAAAAGCAACAAAGCGTAGAAAAACAAACTAAAATCAATGAATGCAAAGTTTTTAAAATATGAAAGAAAGAAAACCTAGAAAAACAAACTACAATCAATGAATAGAGCAGAGACAACAAATTTATAGAGAACTAGTTTGGGCCCCTACTATGTAGGGGCAAATTAAATAATTTGAATTTAATTTTTTTTAGTGTATGTCTTCATCTAACAAAACCTAATATATTGCAATAAAATCTTAACAAAATTTTAAGTTTTTAGATAATTTTATCATTAATTCTAAAATGCATATTATTCCAGAATTTTAGAAGATCTTGTAATTTTAGAAAAGGAAGAAGATAATTATGTTTAAGTTTTAATGAAAATTGAGAAAAAAAAAATTGTATAAAAAAATTATAATCTAAAGAAAAAAGTAAAAAATTTTGTGTATAATTATATGTGAAATATATAATCTAAAAAATATAATTTAAAGAAAAATATAGTTAAATTATATTACCTGCAGAATTAAATTCTTCAAATGAATAGGATCTGATTTTTTTTAAAAACACATTAGGTTAGCTATCATGTTTTCAAAACTCTTAATGAAAAAACAAAAAAAAAGTTTATATTTATAAAACGTATATATAAAAATAGTTTACCTCTTAACTTCAAGTAGAATTCTTCAAAACAAATGATACCTGGAAAAATTTTAAAAACTTTATTAGTTGGATTGTTTTGAAAATACTAAATAAAAATGAGAGCATATAAAAAATTATTTAGAGATGATGATAAAAATAAGTAAAATATATAGAGAATGGTAAATGGATTTATTTTATTTATTCAGTTTTCCCAACAAATAATTTTTCTTTTAAATTTGAATTTAAATGATTTGTTTAGATTTTACAAGAATCTGTGAAAGTTAAGATTTTATAGGGATAATGAGATAATAATTACAAATTAAATTAGATATATTATTATAAAAAAAATAACATTAAATAAAAAATAAAAATTTGAGAAAATTAAGGTGTGATTGACACCTAGAAGAGAAAATTAAGACTTCTCTTTTAATATAATTAGATTCTAAATAATATAATTTATATTTATAATTATAGATTTTTAGGGGATTTTGTTTAAATTATACAAGATTTATGTTAAATACAAAATATACAGGTTAGTTTGCCCGTATGTTGGTAATTTAATAATCGGTAAACTACGTAATGATAAATTAACATAAATAATTTTGATTTCGAATTATTGAGTAATAAGTTTATTTTTAAACACTAGAATAAAATATACAAACAATATAAGAATACTTAACATGTCTCAATTTTTTAATTTATGTCAATGTGATCAAATTATATTATAACATATTAATTGATGTAGAAAAAACTATATATTAATTCAAAATAAACTAAATTTTAATTTGTTTTAAAAGGTATGAATTAAAAGTGTGAAGATGATTTTTGTTTTAGTATGTATAGATATTAAGTTTTACGAAATATTATGTTCCATTTTTTTTATAATGATAACATAATTATATTTTTCTCCGCCAAGTAACGTTTTTTAAAGACGAGTATATATTATATAGCATTTGAATTTTATACGGGCTAAGTTTGATTATACAGGTAGGCCTTAATTCTAGGCCCATTCACTTTAAACAAATATTTAATTAATGAATAAAAATAATTTTAAAATTTTATTCTTAATTTGAAAATATTTATATTTTATAGTGAGTTGCGCTTTTGCCGTTTCGGCCATACAAATGGGTCAAAAGCCTCTCATCCATTTCTTTCCACTCTCAAAATTCTCCAATCAATTATTCATTTTTTATTGCTTTTAATGATACAAAAAATAAATAAAATTTAATTTTAAATATACGTATAATAAATAAATATTAAAAAGATAGATTTTGCTTCACTTTTCCGCAAGTGTGTGATTTAAGCTTAGCTATAGATTATCATCACTTTCTCTCTTTATACCCGTAAAGATTGAATAAAAAACCACACAATCGAGTACACTAATTAACGAATCAAAAAAGTGATTTCCAAAAATACACTAATGTATGGGGTTTATTTAAAAAAAAACACAAATTACAGAAACAATTATATTTTTGTCAATCACTAATAAATTAGGCATTCATACAATTTTTAAATTAATGTATTTCTTGAATTTTTTTTTTTATAAAACTTAAGAATATTTCAAATCGGATAACACATTAAGCTTTAATTTACCGAAATATTAAAATTACTTTATTTTCCCAAATGATTAATTGTAGAATCAAAGGCAAAACTAAACAACTTCTTTATAAATTAGGCATTAATTCATACAATTTTCAAAATTCCCTAAATCTATCGATTAGATCATATACGTCTAATAAAAAAATTAATCATTAAATAATAGCCGTATATATATAAATAAGGATAATTTTATTATCATGCATAATTTGTGAAACAGAAATTTCCTAAAACACAAGTAGGCACACAATAATACAGATATATAAATTAAAACCAAACAAGATTCACATTATACAATCACCAAACATAACACAATTATATATATATCATCAAACTCTAAAACAACGGATGAGATGGTTCTGATGATGATGATGGTTATGATGATGATGATGATGATGATGGGTATTACTATTAGTATTTTCTTGATCGATTAATCCTTGGACATACCTAAAGTCTTGAACATGACAACGAATAGTAATTGTTCCTTTTTGAGCAAATCCAAACTCTTCTTCAGCTTCTTTTAAAAGTTGTCCAAATAAAGGATGATTAAAATACAAAACAGGAATCACAAATCTTTCTTGTTCTTCTCCTTCTCCTCCTACTTTCACTGCTAAACATCCTTTAGGAATCTTACCATTATGATGATGATGATTATGATGATGATGATGATGAAGACGAGGGATGTGAAAACTCCACTGGCTATTGTTGACCTTATCTCCGTTACCCATTGACTCGTATATATTGGCTAATTTATTTATATAGAAGTGTATGGTTTTTAGTTGGTTTCCATGGTTTCTGTTTCCCCCATGATATGAATTTTTCTCGAGAAAATAATTTTTTTTTCCTAGAAAGTGAAGGAAAGTGGCCAACGTTGTTGGAGATAAGGTCGCGTGTTGCTCATTTTCTTAGTGCTCTTTAAATTCAAGATGATTATTTCTCAATATATAGCTAAATAAAGTGTGATTTAATTTTTATTTTTTATTTTTTTTGGACCGGATTCGAATATCAAATGATAATTAGGAAAAATTTAAAAATATTATCGAATATGATTTTCTTCAAATTTAAGCACTCAAAAACACTTTAATCCTATCTTGTACGTATGGATACTTTAATTATTTTATCTTTTTTTGTCATAATTAAAATTTTTAAAGTGACCCAGCTAAACCCGGATTAATGGGGACTATATAATACACGTAACCCCTACACCGGTACACGTATTTGTAATTAGTATTAGTATAAGTAATTAATTAGTATTAAGTAAGTAATTATTTCGATTGTTTACGTGTACTTATTTGAAACTACTAGAATATATGGTTGGAGAAAATCTATTACAATATTTTATTTAATAATGTATTTTATATAGATATATTTTAATACATATATAGAATATAATCAGTATATTGTAAAATCCTTGGTAAATAATACTTGATATATTGTAAAATACATGATTAAAATATAAATTATGTTAAGATACGGTCACACAAGGAAAAAATTGATATTTAGGTTTGTTTTTATATTTGTTTTTTTACATTAATGAAAAATAAATAAATAAATAAAATTAATGTATATACATTAGACATACACATTATTTCCAAATTTTAAAATAAGTCAAAAGCTAGCGTTTGATTTACATATATGGAATCTTACACATGTTGGCTTTAGCACAAAGTATTTTCCATACGACTTTATATTTTGTTTGTATATATCAATTTTTTTAATAATAAAAATTAAATCGAATAATGCAATAACACATAAAAGGTAAAGTGAAATTCCATTGAAATTGGTGGGGTTAATTGCTTTATTATATTAATTTCCTTTCATGAAAATAAGTTAAAAAGAGACGCTTTTTAATATTTATTTGGAAGTACGTATAATTGTACAAAGAACTTATTTGAAAGAAGTCACACCTCATATATTGTTGGAATATCTACCGAAGAATATTGTAATTATCTTATTATAATAATTTTAAAGGTAAATTCCCACTTGCAATTAAATGTATCATGCCAAATATAATATAATGTTTAAACAAACAAAAATTATAATGATTTGATTTTAAAATTAAAAGAAAAAAAAGATATTTTGTCCGCCGGTTCGAAATAGAATGAAATGGGCCGAGACATAAAAACATGGGCTATTTTTAAGGCTAAATTGACAACACTACCCTTTTTTTACTCCACTAAACGTTATATTTCTTTTTTAATTAAAATTTATATTTAAAATTTCAGCTCAAACAAATCGAATATACTGTATATATGTGTGTTTTACATATACATGTTAATTTTAAACAGATCAACTAAACGGGTACAAAAAAAAAACAGGTAAACTAATTAAAATAAATAATTTTTTTAATATATTCAGCTAAAATTATACGTTCAAATATAATTTACGTTAATTCGATGTTTTGAAGTTTCACAATATTTTAATTTTTTTTATCTTATTCTTATCATTCATAATAACTATCAAAATTCAAATTAGACCGGATATGTTTGGTGTAATCAGTACAATATAAATCATATAAAATCTGACTCTGATATTTTATTAAAAATCTAAATTGTAAAGATATAGATTTGATCTACTTCAATGAAACACATGCGAATTTATGTTAGGTAATAAGGTGGGGTTGAATAATCGAGATAAAATGTCACATCTCAATTAATATTAAGGAAAAGGTGTGACATGAAAATATAAAGGACTTAATTGTTAGTCAAAGTTAAAAACAAATTACTTTTCAATCTCTTTTTTGCTATTTTATCGCCATTGTCAAAAGCTTCAATTTCCCATGATATATTATTTTTAATATAAAATCACATCATATTTATTTATTTATCTCCATAGGTGTCACCATATATACACATACACATTCGCATATGCATATCGGAAACTCACAAAACAATCAATTATAAATAAACATACACTTATTATACTAAAAAAACGTCAAAAAAAATAATTTTAAATATCTACAAATTCATTTTAATAAAATAGTAATAATTTTTTTAAGGTATAAAACGATTATGAAACGTCGAGATTGTCTGAGTATTTATTTAATTAACTATTTTTGCAAACATTTTTCTTTGCATTTAGCGTATAAATTATTTTACCATAAATATTAACAGCATAAAACATATCTTTTTTTTATTAGCAAAACATATATTTCAACATAAAAACAGGTAAAACTTGATAAATTAAATTAAAGTGAAAAGAACAGTAAATTAAAGAGGAAAAGATTATAATATAATGATTGAAACTTTGTTGATGAAAAAGATGTGTGATTAAAGGCAATAATAAGTTGAGGGGGATGAAGCCTGGTCCGATGATATCATACGTTTTGTTTTTATGATATATATCATGCACATGTGCATACATAAAAATGTATATAGATATAATATCTTCGGTCCAAACAACATTCCCCACAACGGAAATAGCCTCATCGTATAATCACAACTTCTTCATAACCGAACAATCTGACTATATAGAGAGAGAAAGTGATATAGAAATAGAGAGAAAAAATGATGATGGTGTTATGATGAGGGAATGATAAGGTGGAGAAGATGGCCTTTTATCAACACTCATGACCCTTCCAAAACCCTAATTCTTTTCATATATATTCTTTTTTTTTTCTTTTTGTTATATAACAAATAATGTATAGTATTTTTTTTTCTCCCTAATAATAAGTAACTAATAATATACGTAGGACACGGTTTGTTAAGACAAATAAATAAATATATATAGTTTCTTTTTTCAAAGTTATATATATATATACAGGACACGGTTGTAAATAATTTTTTTGTTGTCAACAAATTAATAAAAAATTAATGTAAATAATTTTCTCAACAATTCTCTATAATTTTTCAACAAAAAAAAACAATTCTTTATTTTGAAATGCAGAAATACTAAATAAAAAAAAACAAATTTTTGTTATAAAACAAAAAAAATTAAAATAAAGTGAAACAAACCATTCCAAAAACATCAAGTAATTAGGACGGAGAGAGTACACTTGTTATATTAAAAAAATTAAAATACAAATGTAAATATTTAAAATCAATATATTCAGATTTTTTTACTTTAAATATTTCTTTTAGTAACCGTATAGTTAAATTTCTTATTCGTTAATATATGGCACCCATTTTTTTTTCCGTTACTCGTTAAACCAAGTTTTATATTAGCCAGGATTTATTTAATTGGTCGAAATTGGAGCGAATATATATATATTATAGTATACCCTGTGTATATAAAGGAGTTTATGAAATTGAGAAATAAAGAAGGTAAGAGAAAGTAGTCAGATGAGTGGTTGAATAAATTGAGAATGACCAAATTTATTTCTGCTTCACTTTTTAGCTACACTGCGGTGCCAATATTTTTTCACTTTATAATTATACTATTAAGCAAACACATATTAATCAAACATAGATATAAAACTATTATGGAATTGTCTTTATTTTTATTATTAATTGGTAGTTTTATCAATTATGCTATCATGATTCATGTGCCAAAGTAAATAATACTATAATTAATTATAGAATTAGGCATACGCTAATTGGAAGTATTAGTGGAAAATTAATTCAAATCAAAAGGTATACTCTTGTTTGTTTATGGCATGGGGTATTTTTTCACTTTGAACTTCACGCCATTCTCTGTTTTTTTAGATATTCCCAATAAAATAATTATATTACTCACAAAATGAGTATATTTTAATTATATATTTAATTTATGATATTTGAAAACAAAAAAGAGATGTACTCTATATAATAAATATGTGATGTATGTATGCATTGCATGCGGATGTCGTTTTGGTGACATTGTAATTAGGGAAATAATAAATGTTATCTAAAAGGATTCTGTCAAGTTTTGAAGCATGTTTGTCTCTATCTTCGTCACCTATTATGTTTTAATATATAAATTTGCATTTTCTTTTAATCAAATAAACATTTTAAACAATTTTACTATAGAGAAAAAAAAACAATTTTTTAACTATAAAAAAGTTGTATTTTCAGTCGTTGTATCTGTATATTAATTACTAGGCTAATATTTTACCGTGACTTTTTTTTTATATTGAAATTGAAATAATGTATATTTTCACACATCATGGGAATTTGAATTCTGATTTGACTTTTCGTTTTTTTACATATTGACTGTACCAGTTTTGACCGACAGCTGTATATATACACAACGATTGTTAAAGTTTCTTTTGAAAATTGTATAAAATAAAGTTTCTTGGGTTTATATAAATATTAATTGATATTAAAGTCACCTAAAAAGGAAGTAAAAAGTTACTGCGAAACTCTTCTCTTAGTCAATAGGGACAATGGCTTCTTTGTAAATCCATGCCTACAAGTGCATTTATGGACCGGACCATAAGAAATATAAAACATAACATAATTACATGTATATTATTGTGACGGTAAATAAAGAAAAGCCCAGAATCAATATTAATGGGCTTGCTTCATAGAATATAACCTAAAAACAAGGCCCATATCTCAAGTATTACAAATGCGTTACTGTTTAAGAAATACCACAACGTTTTTCAGTGTCGATCGTCAAGTGAACGCCTGGTTCATGATCAATGGAAGAAGAATTGAGGGTGAGAGACGTGTTGATCCCTTGTACGTTACTGTTAACGAACATCATCATCATCAATGGTACTGTATTATTGTTATTCTCTGACCAAATTGCCTTTCCTTTGTTCGTCTTGTTCTTGTTGATTACTTTTCCGGTGATCCCTGTTTTATTCTCTGACGGAGTCTTCGTGAAATTGTTGTTCGGTTTCTCTGGGTTATTGCTCTTATCGTTGTCTTGATCTGGTGAATTTTGACATTTGATGTTTGTGGATTCGATTAGGTTATGTTTGATTTGAGGTACCAATGGTTTGGGTGACGGAATGATATCGGATTTGAGTAGGGATGATGGTGGTGGTGGTGGTGTCGTAGGAGACGATGGGGGTGGGGTGATTGAGAGAGGTGGAACGTCTATTGGCGAAGGTTTCGGTGGCTGCGCGGGTGACATTTGAGACCTCGGAGATGACGGCAGCATTGGGGATTTTGGGGGTAATGTGGATGGTGTCGTGATCAGAGGCGGCGGTTTGAATTTTGGAGGTGACAGGGATGGTGCAGTGATCAGAGGCGGCGGAGATGTTGACGGTGGCAACACGGACGGTATAGGCGGTGGTTGTGATTTCAGAGGTGACGTGGATGGTGCAGTGATCAGAGGCGGCGGAGAAGTGGACGGTGGCAGCACGGACGGTGTAGGCGATGGTGGGGTCTCCGGTGGCTCAGGGGCTTGAGAGTGGAGAATTTCACCAGATTTTGGCGACAATTGTAGCGACGGTGGTGGTGACGAGCGTGTCCGAGATCTAAATTGTTCGCCAAATTCGGGCAATAATGATGTAGATTTAGGTAATTTTGCTTGTGGCGATTGAGCTAACGGTGGGGTAGGTGATTGAGGAGCTGATTGTTCATTTGATTTCAACTTCGGTGGTGATGATGACTGTGTTTCAGATATTGATTCGTCAATAGCCTTTAATGGTGATGATTGTAGTAACGGTGAAACCCACGGTGGTAAAGGTGATTGAGGTTTTTCAATAGATTTAGACGGCGAAAGTGGTGGAGACACCGATAGTGGAGGTTGTTGAGATTGGGAATCTGCAGAAGCGTTTTGCATTGATAACGGCGACCGTGGTTGTTTTGCTTCCGGTTGTGGAAGAGATGGCTGAGCTTCACTAAGTTCTGAATATGAAGGTGGCGGTGGTGATCGGGACGGAAGTTTATCAATAGATTTTGACGGCGGAAGTTGTGGAGACGCCGGCGCCGCTGGCGGAGGTGGTTGGGACTGAGATTCTTTGCTAGCGTTCAGCATTGACAGCGGCGTTTTTGATTCCGATGGCGACAGAGGCGGCTGAGACTCTGAAGCGGATGGTGGAATGTCTGGCGCTGGTGACGGTGACCGGAGAAGTTGAACCCAATGTGTTTCATCAAATTTTAACTTTGGCGATGGCGTTGGCTGAGATTGAAACTCCTCCCTAGATATCGGAGATAACGGTGGCAGTGGTGGTGGTATTGATGATGATGGTGACGTCACCGGCGACGAAGATAGTTGTGGTGGTGAAGGCGGCTGACGTAAAGGTTGAAGCGGCTTAGGCAAAATCTCTAGAGGAGATTCTTGCTGCGGTGGTGGTGGTGGTTGATGGCCGACGCTTTGACGTAAATGAACAAGCCTAGCTAAGTTTCCGAGCCGAAATCTCCGGCGAGACTGTCGATTATTAAACATTTTTGAAATCAATCTTATTATATATATACCTTGTGTTGTTGAATGTATTTGGTAAAAGTAATTGTGGGTAACGTTAGAAGCTCTATAAATGAGAAGAAAATAAGAACTACGTAGCAGACAACATTAGATCACACGGAACGAAACAGACCATATTGAGAGTATATCGTTAACATAAGATAAGTATCCGGTTCACTTACAAAAATCAATATCGAAAATTCCTTTCCACAAATCACGTGTTACCGACATTTCAATTTCGAATTGCATAACGGATCTAATTTCAAACTTTAGGCTCATTTTATTCTTTGGCCCAAATCGGAAACCAATAATCATATTTAAATTTATTTTATTTTATAAAATACTATATACACATGAAATATTATTAGGGGAAAAAATAAAATACTGCAATAATTTTCTATTTGAAAAGAAGACTCAATTATAATTATAAAATAATTATTACTAATATTTATAAACCATTATTTGAAATTTGTCTACCTTGTAATTAAATTTATACACACGTGTAATATCATATGACATAAAAAAAATTATGGTCCATTTTTTTTAGTATATATTGAAAAGTTATCTCTTTAACTTGAATTTTTCTTCGGGTGGATAATATCTGTGAAAAGTCTGAGTTTTTATTCCATGGATTCTCTCTCAGCATCCGTGTCATCCTTCAATCTCTCTTCTTCTCTCCCTCCACTGCCGCAGAAGTCTATCTTCCACCGCTTCAGAGCCACCGTTAACGCCACCTCTGCTTCATCGGCTACAAGCAACCTTTCAAAACCTACGCAATTCGTCCCCCATCACCGCAACCCAACATCTCCCTCTTCATATTCTCACACCAAAAACCCTAATTTTCCAAGGTCTACTTCGTTTTCCCTCGAGAAACCTTCCAAAGCTCCTCCTCCGAAATTACATGTGAAAGCGGCATCGGGATATGCCGCGGCGCTCGTAAACGTCTGTCAATCGAAGAATTGTCTTGGTCGGACGAAAGAAGATGTCGTAAGATTAATGGGGTTTCTTGTGGGAGAAGAGAAATGGAAGGTCTTAGTCAATGACGTTGTTGAGAGAGGTAAATTTGGTAAACACTTGAAAGGTTTGGTCAAAATGTTGACTACAAAAGGTAAATTAGGGATTTTAGGTGAAGTTTTGATGGAATTTGAGAGAATCTGTGATGAACTTGTGATTGGAACAACAAAACTCGTGTGGGTTTCTTGATGAACAAAAGATGTAAAAGAGATTATATCAAATCCAAACGAACATCATATCGTTTGCTTTTCTGTTCAAAGTGTATGAATCTGAATCATAAATAAAAAAAAGTTACTATCTTGGGACTCTTGTGTTAGATTTACATCGTCTTAATCTTCTTCTTCTCCTTGTTCTTCACATATCTTCTTCTCCATCTTCCAATGTACTTAAGAGCTTCATCTATGAGTATAACAGGGAATGATACAAGAATCACCACACACCATTCTCTGAGACTCAAAGGCACAATCCCAAAGACATCAGCTAAGAAAGGAACGTAGAGAATGACACAGTGAAGCCCAAAGGAGATAGTCATGGCCACAAGAAGCCAAGGGTTTATCCATGGTGGCATCTTTAAGAGACTGTTGTCTTCTGACAAAGCGTTCAACGAGTTAAACATCTCAATGGCTACAAGAACAGAGAGTGAGAGAGTCATTGGCTTCACTTTTCCTAAGGTAAAGTAATCACAGGGGTTCTGGAACGTCACTATCTTAGAACCCCCAGCAATTGTGTAAGGAGTGGCTGTGAAATTTGTTTGCCATGAAGGACACTCTGACCAGTTCTGAAGCTCCGAGAAGCTAACAAGAGTGTGTCCATCTGAGATGAGACTGATCCCAAGGAAAGAAGCTTGTGTATACCACAAGACAAAGACACCAACAGTTGCAACTCCAACATAAGAACCAATCACCTGTTAATCAGTGTTCATCATCAAATCATCAAAATCTTGTAGCATAAAGAATGCAAGTAAAATGGTTCTTGATTACTAACCAGGTATCTGATAAGAACCCATGTATCAATGAGGGAATCATCGCTTTTGCGCGGTGGCTTCTTCATGATATCAATATCAGCCGGGTTGAATCCCAGGGCAGTTGCAGGAGGGCCATCAGTAACCAGATTCACCCAGAGAAGCTGAACTGGTATCATACACTCAGGTATCCCTAACGCTGCTGTCAAGAAGATGGAGATGACTTCTCCAACGTTTGATGATATCATATATCTGATAAAAGCTTTCATATTGTTGTAAATGGACCGACCCTCAGCTACAGCAGAGACAATAGTACTGAAATTATCATCTGCAAGAACCATATCAGAAGCTTCTTTCGCAACCTGTACAGCAGCAGTATAAGGTATTAGATTTGCATAAAGCTTGGTTCTTGAATTACTAATAGTGTACTATTTACCTCTGTTCCAGTGATTCCCATGGCGATTCCAATGTCAGCAAGTTTCAATGCAGGAGCATCATTCACACCATCACCTGTCATTGCAACGATCTCTCCCATCTCTTTCAGCATACGGACGATTTCTTGCTTATGTCTTGGTTCAGCTCTGGAAAACACTTTTCCTCCAGGTTTTGACAGAATCTGAGCTTGTCTTGAAGCTGGAAGAGACATGAACTCTTTACCAGTAAAGCTACTCTCAGAGAAATCTTCATTCTTGGAGAACAATCTTATCTCACAGCAGATAGCTTCAGCTGTTGATTTGTTATCTCCAGTTATCACCATTACTCTAATCCCAGCTTCTCTGCAATCTTCAATGGCTCTTCCAACTTCTTCACGTGGCGGATCCTATTTCAACACATTCATCAAGAATCAACTTCTAACCTGATCAATTACACCATAACTAAATCCAGTATATGACTATAAACTCACCCTGAGACCAACAACACCAACGAAGATCAGATTAGTCTCGATGTTGGAATAGTAAGCAGGATCTAAAAGCTTCTTGTGAGAAGGATGTTCTTCAGAAGAATAATCAGAAAACTCCCCCAAGTCATCTTTGTAAGCTAAGCTTAGACATCTCAATCCCTTTGAAGTCATTTCAGAATGTTTTGTAAGGATTACTTCCCTGCAAGCTTCATCTAGAGGAACAAGAGATCCATCTGCAAGCTGAGCATATGAACTTCTATCCAGTACACTCTCAGCCGCACCCTGCAAAGAAAGGAAGATCAAAAACGTTTCTTTTGACAAAACAAGAGAAGGAAGAGATCGTTTACCTTGAGAAGAAGCCGGTTTTGTCCATTGGGTTCACACACAATAACACTCATGGATTTACGGACACGATCAAACTCCAATGTAGCAACTTTTTTTGATCGTTTGGTCCACCAATCGCAGCAGCCTAATTTAGCCAGAAATGAAACATGTCAGTCAGCAACAAGAGATGATGATACAGGTAACACATAAGTGTTAAACATTATACTTACCTAACTTCACTGAGGTACTACCATTGTCTGAATAGTTTGCAGCTTCTTGAATCTCACCGTTTTTCTTCTCAGGAATACCCATTTTCTCAACAAGAACCTTTAAAGCTGCTTCTGTAGGCAAACCTGTTGCTCTAAATAGCTTCCCTTCATAGAATATTCCAGCATCATTACAAAGTGCACAGATTTCAGCTACAGCTTGCAAGTTAGCATCCATGTTGTAGCATCCCCAGTCCACAATTCCACCATCTTTAGGATCATAAGTCGTTCCATCAACAGAAAAGACTCTAGAAGTTGTGGTTTTACCGCCTAATGTGAAGAACTCAGTTGCAGACATCTGGTTAGTTGTTAAAGTACCAGTTTTGTCTGAACAGATCACAGTTGTGCAACCAAGTGTTTCTACACTCGGAAGCTTCCTCACTATTGCATTCTTCTGTGCCATTTTCCTTGTCCCTAAAGCTAAGCAGGTGGTGATCACAGCAGGTAAACCCTCGGGAATCGCAGCCACGGCAAGAGCAACAGCGATTTTGAAGTAGTAAGTACATTTCTGAAAAGAAAACCTGAAATTCACAGGCTTACCATCAACAACATCCCAAGAAATGAAGTTCTTGTAGTTTATAATCCACACAGCAACGCAAACAATGCATATAACTGTTGTTAATTTATTCCCAAAATCATCAAGCTTCTTCTTTAATGGAGTATCACTCTCTTCAAGTGACGCTTCATGAATCTGTTTCTGGATTTTTCCAATTTCAGTATCCATTCCTGTACTTGTCACAATACAAACACAGCTTCCATTAACAACAGTTGTTCCAGCAAATACCATATTCTCTTTACCTTGTAACTCACAATCCTCCATGATTACAAGATTCCATCCTTTTAAAACCGGCATTGCTTCTCCGGTTAACGAGCTTTGCTCAACTCTTAAAGTAGATGTTTTCAAACTCGCAACTCTCATATCTGCAGGGACTTTGTCCCCTACATGTAACTCCACTATATCACCTGGAACAAGCTCTCTAGCAGGCAAATTTGGTAACACATTACCATCTCTTATAACCTTTGCAGATTCACATTGCATCTCTTTAAGTGCATCAAGTGCTTTCTCTGCATTGCTTTCTTGCCAAACACCAACTACAGCATTCAAGATCAAGATCAAGACTATCACAAAAGGCTCAACAAAAGCTTCAAATCCAGAATCTTCTCCGCTACCGCTTGTGAAGGCTAAGATGAAAGAGATAAAGGCTGCACCGAGAAGAATCTTGACTAGAGTATCGTCAAATTGTTCCAAGACAAGATGCCATAAGGGTTTGCCTTTCTCCTTAGCAAGCTCATTCCATCCGTACTTTTCATGGCGTTTTTGGACATCTTCGTTGCCTAATCCAGTGTCTAGTGTCGTATTGTAATGTTTTAAACATTGTTCAACGGTACACGACCATGCGGAAAACGAGTTCTCCTCCTCCATTGATTAAAAGCTTCCACTTTACTTTGGACTTACTCCAACTGCAAAAGAAACTGTATGCAATCGCTTCACCGTTTTATCAAACTCCTGCAAGTAAAGGTACAGTTTTTAGCGGCATGCCTGAGATTTTGATGTCTATAATGTAAAATCAAAATGAGAAATCAAAGAAATTAATCGAAATCCGAGAATCATGCAAAACCCAGTAACCAAAAGAGGGAAAATAGTGAATGAAAATCAAATAGGTAAAAAGCAAGTCAAACCCAAGAACACAAAGTAGGAAACATAACTCTTACCTAAATTCCGGGAGCACACAGCGTGAAAGGTTTGGTCATTGAAATTTGAAGAATGAAAGAAAAAAAAACAGAATTAGAAAGAAATGATTTTGATTTTTGACCAACAGATGGCTTGGAGACAAAGCAGAAGACCTAGAATTTTAAAAAGCAAAGGTAGAACTTTTCCCCTAAGTACTACAAATCGTCTTGTTCCACTAATTGTAACGTTTAAAGGAGGTAAGTAGAGAATACAAATATATGAAAAAGACGGGTTGTGTGTAGTGTGTGGGTGAAACTCGTTTTTCGTCTCTCTTTTGCTTTCTTTCTTCTTCTTCTGGTTAGTTTTGCTTTTTCAAAAGCCTGTCAATGGTGGTGACGTGGAGACATGGGGTTGGCTGTTTATAAAAGAAACGGAAACGTTATCGTCTGTAATGACTAAAATACGCTTAATTTTTAAACATTATTACATCTTTGACTTTCCTTTACCGTACGTCGTATTCGGTTTTCCTTGAAGAGCGAGATTTTGGATATTCCTTTTTTTGTTATTATTATTAAGTGTTAGGATTAATTTTTAATTAGGACTAATAAAGGTAAAGTCAATGATCAAAAGTAAATAACAATGGAAAAAGTCGTTTATTGTTTTTATAAACATTAATGGATATTTATTTCTCCTCCCAGACATTTGTCAGTGCGCGTGTTGTCTGATGATCTGCTGCCTTTTATTTTTACAAATGTTAGTAATAGAGTATTAATTAAAAAATTTATTAAAAAAAATAACATTGTGGAAAAAAGTTAATAATAACATTGATTTTCCGAAAAAATTTAATAACAACATTGATTCCAACAATAAGAGCGAAGTTTCCTCGAAGTTTCTTCCGTTATTGCCTGCACTAACTCCACTACGTTTTATGTATTTTATTTATTTATTTAACTTATAATATATTCGCATCTAATTATAAGTTCACTAACCAACCTAACTTTATTTTTAATTTTATAATTATTGATAATTATACAACTCAATTTCATTATTATTCGTTTGTGGCGATTATAGAATTTGTTTATATTATTTACGTGTTCATCATTAGATTCGATGAGTAGGTCACCGTTTGATTTTGGGCCGTATGAGAAGGATTATATAAGCCCAATAAGAGATACATGGGCTCAAATAATTGACCGTTCGATCAACCTTTTCGTTTCGATATCCGACGGTCACTAGCTAAATATAACGGTCGAAATCCAAGATCACTTTACTATTCCCAAAATTGAAATTTGATGCTTTTAGAGAAAATACAATAATTACAGAGTTTTTACTTTACAATTATTCCAAAAAGATAAATTTTAAGGAAATTATTAATTAAACAAAATTAGATTGGAGATCTTAATGATCAATAGAGTTACATATAATGATTTTATAAGATAAGTATAATTATGGGAATTATTATCAAAATTAATTTTGGGAAGTTTCCGAAGTTCGACTGGTCCCACAGTACACCAAGAAAGAAAGAAAAGAATCTTAGGAAACTCTTAAAACGGCGTCGTATTTTTTAAATCTTCTCAAGAAAATTAAAAATCCTTTGCTTGATTTGGCCTACTTGCCTTAGTCCTACTGTTTTACCATCTTACCCTTCTAGCAATCGTCGTAAACTAACGCCGTCAAAAGATTCCGTAACGGAGTAAGTTCAACAGCTCCGGTTAGATCTGACGTCATATTGCAACCGGGTGGGGCCTGGCTATGAAGGTAACGTTTCTACTGCATTTCCGGGAGCAAAGGAAGAGAAAGCTCGAGACGCAGTAGAGAGTGAGGAGAAGGAGAAGGAAACAATGGGGTTGCTTACTAACAAGGTCGAGAGAGACGAGCTTAAACCAGGAGACCACATCTACACTTACAGAGCAGTCTTCGCTTATTCCCACCACGGTAATTTAATCACTTTCCAACTTCCTTCACTTTTTGTTTGATTTCATCAGAATTAGCTTTTGGCCCGTTTGTGAAATCCTCCATAGTTATCCACAATGTAGGATCTTCGTTTGTGACTTATTTCCTTGGCGATTGACTATTTAATTATATAACGTAATCTCAATATCGATTTTATCTTTATCGGTTTATTAGGGTTTTGCGCTTACCACTTGCCCTAAGTTATTGACTGTATCGAGACTGAAATCTCAGAATCTCCTTTGAATTTTACTCAGTCGCTGTTGTTGTTAGTGATGCTGACTGCTGACGTCTCCTTCTATTGTCAATCGTAGTAGCAAACAAAAGAGGATCATTTTTGACATTTCAAATGAAGGAACCATTTGTTTTCTTGTGGACTATTTCCACATGATGTTTACTCGTTTCTATTTCATCACTGTTCTTTAGATTCTATGGACATTGATTTTAGACACATTTGCAGGTATATTTGTTGGTGGTAGCAAAGTGGTTCATTTCAGACCTGAGAACAACCTGAAATCTCCCACAGTGTCTTCGTCTTCTTCTTCCTCCTCTTCCGGTTCAGATCTTTATGACTCCGAAGCTCCTTGCCCTACGTATCCTGATTGTGGGTACAGACAACCGAAGAGCGGAGTTGTACTTTCTTGCCTTGACTGCTTCCTCAAGAACGGCTCTCTTTACCGTTTTGAATATGAAGTCAGTCCATCAATTTTCCTAACTAAAGTCCGTGGTGGTACGTGCACTACCGCTTCATCTGACCCTACTGAAACTGTCGTCCATAGAGCAATGCACCTTCTCCAGAACGGATTTGGCAACTACAACATCTTCCAGAATAACTGTGAAGATTTTGCTCTTTACTGCAAGACAGGATTACTTATTCTAGATAAGAATGGGGTTGGAAGAAGTGGTCAAGCTTCTTCTATTGTTGGTGCTCCTTTAGCTGCACTCCTCTCCTCCCCACTCTCACTTCTGATTCCAAATCCTGTAGGTGTCGCAACAGTCACTGCTGGAATCTACTGTATGAGCAGGTATGCTACTGATATAGGCGTTAGAAGCGATGTGATCAAGGTGCCCGTTGAGGATTTGGCTCTTAACATTGACGTGAAAACCCTCAATGATTCTGAGTCCTCCACTTCCAGGTGACACAGATTCTATCTATTTCAATGGAAAGTACATAAGATTGGCCAATGACTATTATCACTAGTGAATAAATATGCTTAAAAGTTGTGATATTGTTCTTCCTTAATCCCGTTTCTTGTTTGTTATGGTCAAAAACTCAATATGTAAGGGTTGTTCTTACGTTATCAAGATTTAGTTTAAGGATTCATCTGTTATGGAACTAGGAAACTCATATACCAAAAGGCTTATTTACTCCTGCTGATTTTTTTTTCTTTTTTTTTAGTGACTGAAAATGATTAGGAACTTAATACTGGTGATTGTTTAGAGTTGTCTCCAGCTTTCTTTTTTGAATCTTGTTTAAAATCTGCAAGACTTGCTAGTTCTTCCACTGCTTCAACGATTGCTTGAACTCTAGCTGCATTTTCGATCAACAAAGCAACCAAAGTAGCTACTGGAAGGACTTCATGTAGGCTCATTGACATCTTTTTGTCTCCACCATCTCCTTTGTCTTCCTCCGGAACTTCTTCAGGTTTGTTGGTTTTAATAGGAACAGTTTTTAACGTTTCTTGAAGCTCTTGTACTACAGAGTTCATCTCAAAGACTAGGAAATCCATTTTTGATGATTTCCTTGTGTTCTTCATCATATCTGCTAATTCTCTTAAGATTTTTGAAGAAGCTGAACTTAGTTTCATGCAGGTCTCTTTAAAATGTTTCTTGACCTGGTCTGGTGCCTACAGAAGACGACCCTAGTCTTAGTTTGACAACTGATACAGTTATTTTCTTCAAAATTATGATCAGTTTAATGGTTACCTCAGTTTCAGAATCGATGCAGATACTTAGATTCTCAAGGCAATAAGCACATCTACGCATAGCAGACCCTATCTTTAGGTATAACCTCCATGGATGGCGGAAGTTGAAGCTTCCATGTGCAGGTTCCCATACAGCTAGATTCGCCTGAAACATCAACAACCCCAAAATCCCATATAAGAGTCTGCAAATCAATCAAGTCTTCATCCCCAAAGACAAAACTGTAAGTCAACTTACCATAGTTTCCTCAGTTCCTTTAGAGTTAAGCACACATTTGTATCCTTTCAATTTCATGTTAATCTCTTCATCTTCCTTCTTCGTTTTTGAGGTTTCTTCATTCTTAAAGTACTCTGCAGCACAGCCTGCAGTTTAAAGACAAACACACACACACAAATTGTTAACAAGAATCATCACAGCTAACACTGATCATATCATTTTTGTTTCTTCTTCCTTACCGTCTAATGAATCTGCCAGTTTTTCCAGGTTACGGTGCACAAGACGGTGAAGCTGAGATCCAGCCCAGATAGGACAAAAGAAGACAGTAATAATAATGCAAATAGATGTTCCAATGGCAATAGTCGAGACTCTTTGCTGAGCCAAATCAACTAATTTATCAACTCTATAACCTCCTACTGACACAAGGCTGAATGTGAGGATAAAGATCATTGCTCCATAATCAAACCGAGCTTTAAAAGACGGCACAAACCGCGAGTAAGTAGCTGCAAAAGCTGCAAACCCACAAAAGAAAACTCAACAACAAGACTCAATCTCCAAAAAAGATCGATTCTTTTCAAGGTTTAAGATCATTACCAAAGAGAAAAACAGAGCAACCAATCACAAAAGGCTCTGCTTTTCCTGATTGAACTGCAATACAATGAGCAGCAATACCAAGTGAGCCTGCTAATATCGTAGCCACCACTCTATTTACACATTTCGAAAATGTTGCTCCTGAAATTACATACATAGATACATATATAAACTCATTTTCAGACAGTGAGAAACTAGTTTAGATTATGGGTTTAGTTAGTTTACTTACCAACATTGGATTCAAAGACAACAACAACAGTCATAATAGCCCACATAGCATTTCCTCCAACACCATCATACAAAGGTCTCATGTAATAGAAGATAGAGACTAAAGAAAGTGCAAGTCCTACTTTGAGACAGTGAACTACTTTAGCTGGATCATCTGCTCCAATCCTCCATGTTTTCTTCATAAACTCCACCATTTTCTTCATTACTAAACCTTTAAGCCATAACAAGATCCTTTTACTTAGTCCCAAACTTGGAACTAATCTCTCTGTTGTCCCATTCTCTACACTTATCCTCCACTCTAACTTCCCTGCTTCTTGATCTTTGGCCATTTTACTCTAAACCCTTCTTAAGCCCTAACTAAACCCCCAAGAATCTAATTAATTGAATGTTTTTTTTTGTTCTTTTTGGGTTTTGAATTGATGAACAATGCAATATGGGGTGTTGCATATATATATTGTAATATGGTATAGTTAGTTACTATAGCTATATATTTTTCAAAGTTCTTGTAGTTGTTTTGAGTGGTGAAATGTTTGTTAATGTTATATTATATAGTAATGATAATAATAAAAATAATAATAAATGGTTACTGATAAGTGTATCTCCCACTTAGAAATGCAATAAAGAGAAGTGGGGTAATTATAAAGTAAAATGATTAGTTATAATATTTTGTGCTACAACGTCGTCATCGCAACAAGTACTGATGCTGACGCCTTCGTACATCCGTCCATTTTCGATTTCATTACATATCGTAATCTTCACTCTCCATTTTTTTACGGTCGATAATTTACAGGACCAACAAAAAAATTATAGAAATTTTTTATAATTCGAAATTACATTACAAACAAAATTATAAAAGAAAAAAATAATTGTGTAAAAAGGCTAGTATATACTTGTACATATAAAAAACCATGGTTTTTCTCTCATATCAATATAATTATTTTATGATATATAGAATTCAGGAAAGGTTAATAATAAGTTAGTGGTTGTGTGTGTGTGTGTGTGTTATAGTGCATGCGTATGATACACATAATTAAACACATGAAAATTAAATAATATAATGCTGTTCGCATTTTCCTTTTATTTGATTAGATAATTTCACCCTATCACACTCATGAATTTAATCATCTTTCTCGCTTTGTTCATTATTTGATTTATCAGGTTTATTTATTTATTTATTGTTTTAAATTTGAATTCAAAATACTATCAAAATACTATTGCATGCACTAAGCAATAGTTATCAAATATATGGGAGTGGCACGTTTGACTTATATGACAATATATATATATATAATATAATGTATAAGATATATCAAAAGTTAACAGTTTTCAGTAGATATATATTGAGTCAAACCAATAAGAAGAAAAAGATGACAAAACCTAATTTTAATTTAGGTCACTAAGTGAGCCCCAAATTTAGAAGAGACCTAATTTAAATTGTGGGTGCCCTATCAAAATGTTATCTTTTGCCCTAAGTGGACGTACTTGTATATTATTATTATTCTAGATTTTTATATTTTTGTGCGGTCTAAAATTGATTGAAGAATAAATGAAAAAAACAGGAAAAATATATAACCACTTCGGCTACTTATGGTTTCCCTATTGGGTCGTGTGAATATATTTAAACAAGTGCCCTTCAACTTATCACCTTTGTTGGTGATGTGATAAGAGCAGTTTAACTTTTTGTCTTATCGTATTATTTGTTTAATACGTCGTGTTTAAATTAGGTCATGATTGATAATAGTTTTCTAAAACCAAGATCTTTTTTCTAAATTTAATCATTTATTTTATTTATTTTTCACACGATATGGACATACAAAAAAAAATCAAATATATTTTAGTTTTCTCTGTTACATTATAATATTTAGCATTAACTTTTTTTTTGTTATAAACAAATAAAACAATTTATTTACAAAAAAAATAAATAAATGGAATCTAGATTAGATACTACGTTTTACCAAGAAAATAATGAATTAGATTAAGGTATTGCATTTGTACTTGTTTTATATTTGGATATTGCAGAGACAACATATTTAGTGGAACAAAGCATGGTATATTTAGAATGTCACACGTCACATATATCTCCTTATTTATTCCTTTTGTCTCCCATCTTTCTTCTATTTTTCCTTATATTTTAAAATTATTTATTTAATACTAATTTAAATATAATTAAATAAATAATTTTTTTTTTCAATATTTGTAAAATAACTATAAGACGACAAGTTCTTAGATGTTTTTATTTTTAGCAAAACATATATATCTCTTATTTCATTTAAGAATATGGTATGTTCAAGCTAACCAGGAAGACCAATAAGACATAGCCACGTGGCTTGAACATGACGGTCCATTCATATCATCCTTAGAAAGCCCATTACGTTCTATTTTATATTTTAACCTAACTAACTTTCATAGGCCCATTAAAATTCAAAACTGTCAGCTTTTTTATTGGGCTACGATCTCTATATTTATTTATGGACAAGTTTACAAATCCGATTTAACTTTATCCACTCAGGTGATTTAATTGCAGCAAAATAACACATTAATTAAAAATTATCGCTTTAACAGTTAGATTAATAGTGACAAAAAAAAACTATTATTGGGCCTGATTAATTAAACTATAATTGGGCCTAACTTAATAACTAAATGCTATCAAGTTATTGGGGCTGTAACTGAAAATGGGCCTTAAACGATTCATTAGTATTTTACTAAATAATTAAATTTAAAATGGATAACTTCTAAAACGACAAGTGTAAAATTCCATCTCCAATTAAATAATTAGATTAATAATATAAAAGAACCTTCTAAATAATTCTGTTATTAATATAACAATTTAAAAATAATACGTAAATAGAGGAAAGAGACAAGGGTCATCTTTGGTCTTCCCTTGAGGATTTAAACAATAAAGTAATAGAAAACAGAATCTGAGTGCGTATTTGAATTTAAGGGAAATTAATTATTTTTTTTTGGAGTTATCATCTTTAGTTGGAGCAGGTACACGCTCCTCTTTCTCTAATTCAATATATAATTAATAATAATATACTTTTAACATATAGTTTTTATACATTTTCTGTTCCTTTTCTTGGTTTCCAAATTAGACTTGGCTAGCTTCCAAGATAAATCCCACGAAAGGAGAAATATAAACATTAATTAGATTAAAACTAACCGGGACCCGTATTTTTTTCCTTAGTTGATAATAACTTAATTTATAATTAATTTTTANTTTTTGTTTTGTTTATTTTTTTTTCTTCTTTTCGTTCTATTCAAAATTGCAGTACTATGATATTAATTCTTTATTGTTATTAATACTAATACAGAAAAAATTCAGAAATTAAAATATATAAAATTTGATTGGTCTTCTTGAATATCCTATTGATTTCGTGAATTAGATTATATCATGTAAAATTTTATAAATATTTGTCTCAAAACCAAATGAAAACAAACACAATTGCACAGATGCTTGTGTGTGTGCTCAAATTAGGCTTTTTTTACTTATTTTAAAGAGTAAATATAAGATTATATACCGGTACAGAATCTACACCAGAGCTTAAAGTACATAATCTAATTGATGTAATTAAATATATAATATTATATATGATGTAAGAGTATCTACACGATGATATATACAAAGAAGCAAAAAGTAAAGCCAAATAAGTGAATCCATGAAGCAGACGACAAACACAGTGATGAAGACGAATTAAAAAAAGAAAAAACAACAATCATATATGGTTCCTCCCTAAGCGACTCTTCCGTGTCTGAAAATTCCAAATCTCATATTAATATTTTATATATATATATAAATATATTACCATGTTGGTCCACCACTATGGCCACCTAGTATGATTCCACTCCACATCTCATTGCTTGAACCACCTTCCTCTCTCTTCTTCCTACCTTCTTCTTCATCATCATCATCATCGCCATAATGATACATCATCTTATCATGATGATGATGATCATCATCATTATCTTTACGATAAACAATCTCCTCCTCCCCAACATTTCCTTTCTCATACTCTTGACGAAATTGAATCATTCCCAAAGGAGCTGTGAAAAGACGATTCTGCCCTTCTGAAGACGAAGGGGAGGGACTGAAATGCCCCTGACTTTGCAAAGGAACGGAGAAAGAGAGACTGAGGTCATTATTGTTGTTGTTAGGGTTTGATGATGTGAAGAGAAAAGGAGGGTTTAAATCAGGGATTAGTTTAGATGAATTAGGAGGAAGTAATAAATTAGGAAGTAGTTTCTTGTTCTTTCTAGAACCACCACCTACAGGAACGTTACGGAGAGAGCCACCGTCGGTCCAATATCTCCTACAAGACTTACATAAGTATCTTGGTTGTGATAAGCTGTAGTTGTTGTAGTAACAGAACTTGGTGTTACTTGAGTTACATCTTGGACAGTTTCTTGCTTCTTGTGGCCTTGCCATCATCTTTTGCTCTTCCTTTAACATTGATCCATTTGTTGGTCCTTGTGGCGTGTTATTAATGGTGTTATTATAGGGATTATTGTTACCAAGACTCATTTGATGATAGTATTGCTCATGATCATGATGATGATCATGATTGTATTGATGATGATGATCCATGATGTATAATCACTGTGAGAAGTAAAACAAAGATCAAGCCATGTATGTGTATAGTTGAACACAAGCATGAAACTATATGTAATATGTAGGGTAGATAAGACCGACCGATCTAGCTAGCTATATTAATTATAGTCATATATATTAGGGGGTGGGAACAAATTATAACTTTTTCTCATGTATGATAAAGCAAGAAACATATATAGGGTTATATATATAAAGATAATAAAAGTAAGAGAAACTATATAGTTTTGTACCGTTAATATTCTGTCACAAAACTAACACAAGAAAAGGTGAACTCCAAAAAGGCAGGCATCTTTTAAGAAAGGAACAAAAAAATTCAAAGAAATTACAAGGTGAAAAGATGTAATAAAATTCTTTGGAAAAGTTAAAGACTAAACCAAGAAATTAAAAAAGAAAAAGAAAATTTAAATTAAAAAAAGAAAAGAGAAAGTAGAAAGTAGAATTGCAGAAGAAACAAAGAGATAGAGCAAAAAAGAAAGAAGATGAACAAACCTGACGATCTTCAAAAGATGATCTAGAGAGAGAAAAAGAAGAGAGAGAATGTTTTTTTAGGGCTAAAGTAAAGTGGAGAATATGAGATTGGGTTTCACTTTTATGCCCATTTAATCTTAGTGGTATGTTTGTTTTGACTCTCTCTTTCTTTCTTATTTATTTATTTAGTTTGTTTTATATAAAGTTAGATTACAAGTATTTTATATTTAGCGTAATATAAAAGTTTTCATTTTAGCGTAATCCGATATTAATTAGTCTCTATAATACATTTTTAAGAAATAACAACAACAACGATATTATCTTTTGGGCTTTATTCTGTAAGTGAAACAAATATGGGCCTAAAATGGGATATAAATTTAAATTCATATAGTAGCTCAAGTACACTGTGAACACGTGGCAGAGTAAGAAATTACTCTACAATCTCTACATACACGTCTTAAAGAAAAGTGGGGTCCATACATTCTCGTGGATCTATAGCAGTAGAACACGTGTCAAAAGTTACCGTTGAATCCGTCTAAGATCTAGCGAATCCAGCTGTCGTCTCAGTATTTAATGATCTTGATTCTTGTGTATGCGCGTTCAAAACTATAGAATCCAACTGTTATCTTAACATTTAATGACCGTTAAATTCTTCCTCGCTTTCCTTATTCTTCACAGATCTCATTTCTTATATATATGTATGTATAACTTAATTCTGTTCATTTATCGTTTTCTTTTTCAAGAGGCTCCCCAGATCTGGCGAAAATGTCTCTCTGAGTCAATTATGAGATTTTTTTTTTCCGTTTGCGTTTTCTTGTTTTTGTTTTGTGTTCAGCGCTTAAAAGAAAGATCAAACACTATAAGTTTGCTTGACGGGTCACAACTGAGAAACTAAACCCTAAAAAGACCAAAAGCCGACTTAGGATCGAAATTGAGAAACCAAATTTGTTGGAATAATTGTGGTCTGATGAGGTCCCTGGATAATTGTTTGAAGGATCTTTAGTTGGATGTGAGAAACATTTTGGGTGGACTAATTGTAGTCAGAAATCCCTTAAAACTTGTCTGGAAGATCTTAGTTGGCTTGGTTTAAGACTAAAGTTGGGAAATTAGCTTCATTGAGGTACCAAAAAACTTGTTTGAAGGTTCTTTAATTGGCTTGGTTGAAGAGACAAAAGTGGATTCTCAAATGAATCCAAAGTAGAAAAATTGAGGGATCTTTAGCTCGTTGACGTACATTTAATTGTAGTCTGATTAAGGTTGTTCTGGAATCTTGTCTTAAGGATCTAAGTTGGTTTAATATAGTTTAAGGTTCCAGAGTCAATAAACCTTAGAAACAAACTTGCTGGGATCGTTAAGTTGGCAAGGTTTAGAACTCATAGTAGGAAAAAGTTGTCCTAGACAACATGGTTTTGAAGGATCTAAAAATGAATAATTGTCATTGACATTGCTCGAAAGATCTTAACACTTGGATGGATCATAAATCATAATCATGATAATAAAAGTCCATAAGATTCTCTGTTTGTTTTTCTCTTTACAAAAACTTCCAAAAAAACATTCAAACATCATCTCAAAACACAACCAACAAGAGTGACAAACAAACTGGGTTTTTTTCATTGTCCTGTCATTTTCTTGGAAAGACCAATAAAAATCATAAAAAAAAACATTTGAAAAAAGATATCATCTTCAACCTGCAGTCGTCTTCTTGTTCTTCCATGGAACCACTTTCTTCATTCCTGCATACACATTCGTCTGATCCAACCACAAACAATCCCAATTAACTTTTATGTTACATTATAATTCAACAAGATAACATAAAAAAGAGAATAAGACTTACCCAAAAGCGAGACTTTGTAGAAGAAATTGCAGGCAGATCAGAGAAGCTTCCTGTTCTGCTAATCTTTGTTATCTTCACTTCACTAAACCTGCTACTTTGACTGCTGCTAATTCCATCACCAAAACCTATCTTTTTCTCTTCTTCTTCCTCTTTGCATTCACTCTCTCTATCTACAGAAGATGGAAACACATAACTTCCTCTACCAAACTCTGTTTTCCCCTTTAATGTTGCTTTCCTTCTCCTAAACCCAAAAAGCCCCAATCTTCTTGCTTTTTTCACAAGAACTAGAGAGTGACCACCACTTATGTTCATCTCCTCTTCAACATCCTCTAAATCACCAAAGTTTTCACTCCTAAAAGACCCATAAAAGTCAACACCATTACCCTTCACAATCATCTTAAAAGAAGGTGATTCCGATCTTCTTGATCTTGCCACACTGTAAGGCCCATCAAACACAGTATTAGGAGACTGCAGATTAAGCCTTGGTGGTAACTCTAAGGACTTGTTAGTCTCAGAAGAAGATGGAGACTGAGAAGGTAATGGTGAGGAAGGAGGAGAATGCTTAGGCTTTCCAGGCTCTTGTTCCCAGCTAAAGGGAACTGATGCAGCTATGGAGCTGTGAATAGGTGATGATATAGAGTGGTTGTTGTGACTGTGTGATGGAAATAATGGTAGTTTCATTACTGTTTTTGAGGTTTCCTCTTCTTCTTCTGCTTCTTTTTTAGCCTCCATTGTTATATCTGTGGAAGCTCCAACACAAACACTCTCTTTCTTTTGTCTTATGTAAACTTCAAGTGTTGTTTTGCTCTGTCTTTTTCTCTATTTCTAGTGTTTCGTGTAGATATGGTAGTCAAGAATCTGTGTAATAAAGAGAAGGAAAAATAAATGAATATATTAATTTTTAGGGAATTTCGATAAATTTAAACTCATTAAATTAAATAGGGAACAGTATTGTCTTTTATCAAAAAGAAGCAGCTTGGAAAGAACAAAATATAAAATGAAAGAAAATAATTTGCCTATAATATTTGAGCTTCAAAAAACATATATTTTTTAAAATTGTGAAATTTATTTCTGGAAAAATTCAATTAAATATCCTATGACTTTTAAATTAATTAAATAGAAAAAAATAGTGCTGTGTAAAATTGTTATTGACTGAACAAAGATAGAAAAGAAAAGAAAAGTCGCCGGAAAGTGATGCCGGTAAGCTTTAGCCTTTAATTCAAATGAAGCGTGGCAAAAAAAAAGAGACAACACATCTTCTTGTAAATAACAAAAAAAAATTTATAAAAACTGTAACAAAAACAAAAAAAAGAAGAAATTTCATATACCAAACTCTGAATTATCGATGAAATTTGCAATTTTCATAAGTAGAGAATAATGAGTGATGATTTTTTTTTGTACTAAAGGAGAAAAGATAATGAAAACGAAGTAGGTGAAGAGAATTAGAAGCCATTTGTTACCTTATTTTGGAATCCTTTTTCAAGCCACACCAAATTATTATTTTTATTTGTTAAATTTATATATCAATAAAATAAGGGAATATATAAAACTAGTCGTTAGTCAATACTAGAATATTAATGCGGATAGAACAAGATCATAGCGGGGTCCAAATCAGTAAATTGCATTTAAATTCACTAAAAAAGCATGGAGTTTTCAGACTTCAAAGCCATATTGTACTAACAAAATTTAGATATTTTATCCAAATTTTGGAAATGTACGAATGTAGTCAAAGTTCTAAAATATTTGTATGACTTTTTCAAGCTAAAAATAGGAAACCACTCTAACAAAAAAAATTCTCCTAAAATATATAACAACCAATCATAGTTTTTTTTTATATAATTAAATAGTTAATACCAACCAACATATCTATATATATTCATATAAATAAAACTTAAATTTCGAGGGAAACAACAAATGATTATATCTACATAAGTTAAAAAGAAATTGATTCAATTAAGAGAAACAAATTTAGAAAATATTGATTTACAGAGACATTTTGAATTTTTTTACAGAGAAAAATGATACTATATTAACACAAAAATTAAATTAGAAAAAGCACGAAAGCCCAAAAAGACAGTCATGGACTCGATTTGAAGAAAGAGAGAAAAAATATTAATAAATGAAAATAGAAGATTCCATACAAAAAAAAAATAAAGATTAATGATTCTCAAATTATGAGCCTACTTTACTATTTCTTCCATGTCTTTGTCCAGATTCTTCTTATTTTCAGTTTCAAAAAACGTGACACAGATCACAAAAGACTTTCATTTGAAATTATTGGCAAAAAAAAAGTTGTAAAGAAAAGGTTGATGAATCAAGAACAGATCTCAAAGTGTATAATAACACGAATCATTTCAAATTAAAGAGAACAGAAAACAAAATGTGATAAAAATTGAAGCTGTTTTAGAATAAAATCCAGCAGATGATAAAGTAACAATGGAAACAGAGCACCTTCAAATTCAATCTCAATCGATACCGGTTTAATTAAACCAAGAGCCGGTCTGGTACAGAGCAAGATCGATCACGATTCACGAGTTACTGTAGAAACTCCATTGATGGAGAATCAAGAAGAAGAGATTAGAACTAAAAATGAAAATGTAGGAAAAATTTGTGGATCGTCTTTCTAATTTCTAAGACTTTTCTAATGGAATTCACAACGAGCTTCGAAATTCTAGGGTTTTATGCACAAAAATAGCACCATAATTGGAAAATAAAATTCCCAATAATTTTTTCAATTTCATGCTATTAATTTGATATAATTATTATACCGTTGTTTTTTTTAACCCAATTGTACACTGTTGTTTACTCCCAATAATTCCCAAATGAAAAATTTAACTCCGATAGCACTTCATTTTTTTTAATACAAAGAATTACTATCCATTTTTTTTTTCAAAATTATGTTTATCGTTCTTCAAATTTGAAATAAAATTTTGAAGAAGAAATTAAAAAAAAAACAAACTATTGGAGATGAAATGTATACCGTGAGGGTCTTCCATTAAAACAAAAGGTGTCTTCTCATCTCATTAGTCAATATCACCAGCCAGTAAGGAAGTTGTAGTGAAGAACGGGTTTCGAGTACTTCTTCTTCTTCTTCCAGGGTTTTTTGGTTTTATACCTGTTGGATTCAAGAAGTTATCAAGACCAAATCTTTGACTGGATCTTGATTTTAATCTTCCACTTCATAGAAACATCTTCTCTCTACAGTAATGATATCAATCAGCTCTTACTCTCCATTGTTGGTTGTTGCAGGAGTTTCAGACTCCATAGGAGTTTCACTTGATTTCCCAGAAGCTTTCTCATCAGATTTCTTACCCCAACAATTCTTAGCGAGATGTCCTTTCTTCCCACAGTTATTACAGAACATGTTGACTCTCCCGTCTCTTTCAGCTTCTTTCCTCTTCCAACCTATGCTCTGTGATCCCCTATGTGTTGTTCCTAGACTAGGTCTTCTTTCCATGCGAGAGCTTGTGATTGGTCTAAATGTTGTTACCTTTTGTGTTCCGTTTATAAGGAGCTCTTCCTCAGCTTTTACTCTTTCCATCAACATCCAAACCGGTAAAAACTCTTCTTCCATTAACCTGTTGCAGAAGCCTCTCCAAGACGGGGGAAACTTGGAAACAATGGTACTAACATGAAAGGTTTCATCAAGAAACATACCAGCACTTACTATGGTATCTGCAATCTTGTTAAAATCTTGAACTTGCTCCAAGATTGGTCTTTCTTCAACCATTTTGAACTCAATGTACTTTCTAACTTGCGATCTCTTTGAATTGGATTCTTCACATTGGTACACCCACTTTAACTCGTCCCACAATTCTTTAGCATGCTTGAATTTCTTCGAGTATTGACAGTATAAATGATCTGACAAGGAGTTCAACAAGTGAATTTGGCAGAGATAATCATCTCTCAACCAGTTTTTTCTAGCAGACTCAGCTTGAGTTATATCTCCGACGTTGGTATCATGGGAGCTACCAGTAGTACTAGGACAGGGTTCAGAGAGGACATAAGTAAGATTCAATTGCTTCAAAAACTGATTCATCTGCGATGACCAACGCAGATAACTCTTCCCGTCAAAACGTGAAGTCTCAACAGGAAAAAAACCGTGAGTGCTGTCATCTGCAGCCATGGAAGTGTCTCCATTTTGGGTTGATTGAGAACTGCATAATGTTCAATAGTGATATAAGTGACAAGCATACCACAAAGAGACTAGAATGATAAACATCAAAAGCATCCTAAGAACATATGAGTATGAATCTCTACAGAGTTAAATAAGGTGAACTTCTCACCTGTTTGATTGGAACTGCTTAATAGCTTCCTCTATAGCTGCAAAGTTATTCTTGATAGTAGACCATTGATTTGCTGAAAAATGTAATCCTGATAAAGAAGAAACATAGATCAATAAGTGAAGCTTGAAGTCGACAAAGGTAGACAACGAATAGTTAATCAAGAATCGAAAGATGATATAGTCAGAGTAAGGAAATGCTTAATGTAATCCCATTAGAGAACTAGAAATAAATAAACAAGAGTAGAACCAGTGATGCATAATCTATCAGGGGAAAACCAACTGAAGCGCATCAATGGCGGCAGTGTAAGTACTCATAGCTTCGAAAATTACCTCTAAAATCAGGATCCTGCTTTCCTTTTCTCTGATATCTCTCCCCAATTGACAGAAAAGCTTGACCTCTATATTTTTGAACTGTTGCATTTCGTCTCTCTGATAACTAGTTTAACATAGAAAGATCATCTCTTAAATGCCAAATTCATTCACAGTAATCCAAAAGCAAAAGTTTCACCACAAGAAAAATGGATACCTAACAAGAGTTTCTGAGTTTGTTGAATTAGTCCATAAGGTTATACCAAAAGTGATTAGCATATTCTCTATTCATATTGCGCAATAACTTAACAAAGATAAACAAAACCGCAACCTTACAAATAATGCGTTCATCTTCTTCACTACCACCACCAGCAGAAACTATGTCTTTCTTCACCAGAGCCGCCGTCTCGTCTGATGCCATCGTCTCCGCTATGGATGGTTCACCTTGGGGGACAGTCTCGTTAGCAGGGGTAGATAGCAAAAAGGCTTCAAGGACATCTCTGACTAGTTTCTTGTGATTCACTCCCGATAGATCGAAACCGAGTTTATCCGACGCGGCAATTCGGAGTTGAAACTCCGTCATATTGTCCATATCGGCTTCTCTGAGTATTGCCGTCACTGTTTCCTCGATTTTCTGTATAATAACAACGTCCATGATTTCCCCAGAATCAAGCATCGAAGTGTCCATCGAACTAAAAAAAAAAAAGAGTTTGCAGACGAGAGTCTGATATCGCGTAGAGTATTTGTTGATGTTGCCCGGCGTTGAATTTTAGGGTTTATAATTCGCCGGTGATATACGTTTGCCGGAATGAAAAAAAAATATTATAAGGTTCCACCGAGACTTGAACTCGGGTTACTGGATTCAGAGTCCAATGTCCTAACCGCTAGACCATGGAACCATTTGTTATTATGCGAGCATCTATCTACAATATAACGAATTATTCTATACATCGGACCAAGGTCATTTTTTTTTTTTTTAACTCGGACCAAGGTCATTTGTAAGCCCAATAATATCATACATAGATATTATGATAATGGTTTATTACGCTGTGATTGAGCCCATATAATAAAATCACAATCATATTTGGAAATATCAGCGTATTAAAGCAAGCAATTAAATGTCTTTCTATATAACAAAATAATTTATTTTATAACCAAAAATAAACTTTGGATTATTTTGTAATTGTTTCCAAAACCGAGGGACTGTTTTACACACGAGTTAATTTTGGGCAGGTATTAGTTAGCACTTTAAAGGAAGTTGATTAGTTGAAGGTAAGCGTAGAGAAAAATAAATAAATGTAAGTTAATTACTACTTTATCATTCGTCGCACAAAACCCTATAAAAGGAAACGGCTTAGATTGTCGCCACGTCACCATCATTAGAATCAGCAACGCCGTCCGATCCTCAAAGCAAAGACATCGATCGATATACGAGTAAAGCAATCAAGAAGATCCGGCGGTGGTGCGTTCTTCTTCCTCAATCGCACAGACGGAATCCAGGAAGGTGAAAATCGAAAAGGACTCGTTTGGGGAGAAAGAGAGAAATCGAGCCTATGGGTATGGAGAAAAACCATGAAAAGCGAGAAATATATGGAGATTCCGACGACCATGAGACGGGGAAGAAAGAAGAAAGTGAGGCAAACACAAGATCTCTGAAATTGGAAACTGGCATCGACAAAATTGGAAGGAAAAGAAAATCTAATGGCCGTAGGATTTTGAAGGAATCTGTTGGAAGAGACGTGTATACGCCAAAGAAGGTAATTGCATTATGAATCCTAGGCTGAACTTGATGATTCTGTAGACTGTTTTTATCAGATATTATATGTCTCTATGTCTAAATATGGAAACTAAGTTTTGAGAACTATAATCTTTCAGGATAAGTCTCATGAAGGCAGAAAATATACGGGTTTGACTTGTCATCAATGTAAGATTCTAAAGACTGAGAGTGATGTTGTGTTCTGTTCAAAATGTAACAAACGCTATTGCTATGACTGCATCAAGAGATGGTAAATTCTTCTACATTAGAAATTAAGCTTAAGTATTCTAGTTTATGAGAATTTGAATTCCCATTATCCTGAATCTTTGTAGGTATCCAGAAAAAACGAGTGATGGAGTTAAAGACACATGTCCAGTCTGTATTGGTAATTGCAACTGCAGAGCTTGTTTGCGGCAACCTTTGGTTGTGAAGGTAAACCATTTGAAATCACTTTTCTCCTATGATGGGAATTGGGATGCTTTCTTGATTGTGGTATTTTCTTAATCAGCAACGTAGTGAAAAAGACAAGAGTGTCAAGTTCAAGCAGTTGCAGTACCTACTAGTTAAAGTTCTTCCTGTTCTTAGGGATATTTATACAGAGCAGAAGCGTGAACTAGAGATTGAATCACAAATTAGAGGTATGTCATATGTGTAGTTGTTTTTCATATGTTTTAGAGTATATTGAGATGGAGTTCTGGTTATACAAGTCATGATTCTGTTGTATTTCAGCACTGCCTTTGACAGAATCTGATATTACTAGGTGTGAACTTCACCCAAGTGAACGCATCTACTGGTAAAATTCTCAAATCAAGCTCCTTTGTTTTGTGAAAAAAACGAATGTTGTTGTTTGCTGATACTGTTTCTTGAATTCCAGTGACCTCTGCCGGACATCCATTGCCAATTTTCATAGAAGCTGTCCAAATCCAGATTGTTCATTCGATATCTGTCTTGATTGCTGCAATGAACTAAGAGAAAGTTTCCAAATTGAAAGAAATAATCTGCCAACATCCTCCCATATTTCTGATCAAGAAGGAAATGAGAAGAAACATGAAGAAGGGGCAGTTAATGAATTCGGACTCCAAGCAGGTCAAGAAAATGATTCCAACGCTTATGTTCCATTGAATTTCTCTGATTCGAAGCTTAATTCAGACAGTATCATTCCATGTCCTGCCAAAGAGCTTGGTGGTTGTGGAAGTTCCACACTGGAGTTAAGACGGTTATGCAAAAACGATTGGGTGATGAATTTGATAAAGAATGCAGAGAAAGTGACATTGCAGTTTACCTCACCAGATGTTGATATTACTCAATCATGTTCCTCATGTGCTGATTCCACACGTCGGCGAGCGTCGTTTAGGAACAACGGTCATGATAACTTTTTATATACCCCAGATGCTGTTGGTCTAGCTGAAGACGATATATCTCATTTTCAGTTACATTGGATGAAAGCAGAACCTGTAATAGTCAGAAACACTATGGACATGACCTCAGGACTAAGTTGGGAACCAATGGTTATGTGGAGAGCTGTTAGGGAAATGGATCCAAAGGTTAAATGTAAAGGAGAGGCGAAAGACGTCATAGCTTTAGATTGCTTGGAATGGTGTGAGGGTGAAATAAATATTCATCAGTTTTTCCAACGTTATTTAGAAGGTAGTATGCATCTCCAAGGTTGGCCACAAATGTTGAAGTTGAAAGATTGGCCTCCATCAACGTTGTTTGGAGAGCGTCTTCCAAGGCATAATGCTGAGTTTATTGCTGCATTGCCTTTTTGTGATTATACTGATCCAGAATCTGGTATTTTGAATCTAGCTACAAGATTTCCTAAAAAATCCTTGAAACCAGATCTTGGACCTAAAACATATATTGCATATGGTTTCCCTGATGAGCTTTGTAGAGGAAATTCAGTCACAAAACTACATTGTGATATCTCTGATGCGGTTAATGTGCTGACACATACAGCTAAAGTGGAAAGATCTCCCAAGCAATACAGAAATATAAAAGAAAAAGATAAAAAATTTGCAGAAGCCAGGTTGCGTAAACAATTTGGTTGTTCAGAGAATGAAGCTAGTGAACTTGGAAGAGAGCTGGGGAAAGAAGTGAATACCAATAAAATGATGGTGATGGAACCCGTAGAGAATGGGAAAGAT
Organism: Aethionema arabicum; assembly: GCA_000411095.1. Classification (NCBI taxonomy): domain Eukaryota; kingdom Viridiplantae; phylum Streptophyta; class Magnoliopsida; order Brassicales; family Brassicaceae; genus Aethionema; species Aethionema arabicum. The sequence continues at coordinate 206,802 of KE150568.1, forward strand.
CATTGTATTCTAGGAGTTCCTGCGGTGGAAGATACTCCCCAATATCCCTTAGGAACAAGTGGAGAGTTCATCCAGGAGCAGAAACTGGATATTTCAATAGATATTGATGGCAATGATGAGGAGAGGTCAAAGGCTGAGCATGGTGGTGCGGTCTGGGATATCTTTAGAAGGGAAGATGTACCAAAACTTATTGAGTTCTTGGAAAGGCATAAGCAGGAGTTTTATCACATCAATGACCAACCTGTAGAAACTGTATGTGTATCACATCTCTTGATTAGCCTGGATTTTAATAATGTGGAAAATTCTCGATTTTGATTGTTCTGATTTTCTTTCAGGTTATTCATGCGATTCATGACCAGACTATGTTCTTGAGTGAAAGCCAGAAGAAACAGCTGAAAGAAGAATTCGGTGAGATTACTTACAGTCTTCATTCAAATCTGTCTGCTTCTAGAACTGTTTCATTTTTCTGACTTTTTTCGATAACTTGGGTTTTAAATGAAGATATAGAGCCCTGGACTTTCGAACAACACTTTGGGGAAGCTGTTTTTATCCCTGCAGGTTGTCCTCATCAAGTCAGGAATAGACAGGTAAACAGACTTTTAAAGTTTGTTCAACATCAATCTCTTGCTTTTAAACTGTACATGATAGTTAAAAATTCAAATATTTTTCCAGTCTTGTATAAAGGTGGCTCTCGATTTTGTGGCACCTGAAAGTGTGGAAGAGTGTCTTAGGCTAACACAAGAGTTCCGGAAATTGCCAAGAACCCACATGTCCAACGAAGATAAATTGGAGGTACTAAGATTCTTTTGTGTCTCAATTCATTTATAAGATACTTTGATGCTTAAATAGAAAACTGGTGTTAGTGTAACATCTTCTTGTTGCTTCTTCCATCACGTATTACAGCTGAAGAAAATGGTGATGTATGCTGCGAGCGCAGCCATTAAAGAAGCAAAAGATTTAATGCAAAACTCCAAAGTGTAATGCTTCTCTTGCAGTGACGTGGCCACACAAATTGTATAACCGACGAGTGGGTAGGATAGGATTGTTGGAAAGACCGGTTAACTTGTACCGATAATCTTAATAGAATAGAGTGGATAGTTGACTTGTTGAAGAGGAAACGAAGAGAAAGCATAGAGTTCTTTCCTCTTTCTTGTTGTATTTTAGTTTTTTTAATTGGAGTGATCAAACAAATACTCTGTACTGGCTACCCTGCAATGAGAGATTCATGAAATCCAACAATTATATTTAAAGTGGTTAGAAATTGATTAATTATCCGGTTTAATTTTTGTTTTACGATTAGGGTTGGTTTATTTAGCCGTTATCCGGTATAATTTTTGTTTATTGATTAATTAAATTGGTTAGAAATTGGATAAATGGAGACTATGGAGTTTTAATCACGGCTAAAGTCGTAGTATTCTTTCTGTGATGTTTCTCCGTCGCTTTGCGATCGGGATCTCGCACCGGAAAAGGGTGTTTAGTAGCAGAAGTGGCGATGAGTCTGCTTCTACCGCCTCTGCGGCCATTTCTGAGCTTAATGAGGTGTGTCTCTCTTCTCTTTAACATTTTGTTTCTCTTTGGTATATGTTCGTATCGGTCCTTGATAGTTCTGGGGTTCCGATTAGGGGTTTGATTCTGGTTAAACATCTAGGAGCATATGATTCAAGCCATGGTATCGGTTTGTGTTTCCGATGGTAGAATATTGACCAAATCCGATAGAATTTGATCCTAATTGTTCTGGAAATACTGATGTCAAGTTGGGATTTCTTCTCCGCGTCTGATCAAATGCTACGCTCGACCATTTTCTTTATTGATTTATGAACATCTTTGATTAAATTTAGGTTATTATTGGTATCTCAGGAAATGCAGTCAATCTTTGGGGAACCACCTCCGGAGGGATTCGCCAGTTCGGTGAGTAAGGAGTTCGCTGACCATGAACCCCGATTTGAATCTCCAGATTTCATAAAGTTTCAAGCTCAAGAACAACCAGAATCTGAATCTAAGAATCTAGTTAGTGATAAGTCTAGGTTAACACATATTGGGATCCATGGAGAAGCTCAGATGGTGGATGTTTCTTCCAAAGATAATACTAAGAGAACGGCATTGGCTTTCTGTAAGGTCATTTTAGGAAAACACGTTTTCGATCTGGTTTTAGCTAATCAGATGGGAAAAGGAGATGTTCTTGGAGTGGCGAAAATTGCCGGCATCAATGGAGCAAAACAAACAAGCAGCTTAATCCCATTGTGCCATAACATAGCACTCAATCATGTTCGTGTAGACCTAAAACTAAATCCTGAGGATTTTAGTGTCGACATTGAAGGGGAAGCTTCATGTAGTGGGAAAACTGGAGTGGAAATGGAAGCTATGACTGCTGTATCAGTTGCTGGCTTAACTGTTTACGATATGTGTAAGGCTGCTTCAAAAGATATACGTATTACAGATGTGAGACTCGAGCGTAAAACTGGTGGGAAGAGTGGTTATTGGTCCAGAGATGAGTGAAGTATCTCTGCTACAACATAATCCTTTGGCGTTTCCCCATGAGCTTATGAAGGTTAGTCTTTATGTGATTACTTGGTAGCTTATTACACCATAGAGAAACCATAGATCTCTCTTGTTGTATTGTAGTTGTTGAATTACTTGATCTGACTTGGGTAAGTTTCAATTATTTGAACAACAATAATTAACGAATTTACAATTTTTTGATTAGTACATTTCGTTGGATTTTCTTGATCCCAGAATTAACTATGAAATTAAGAAATTGAATAAAAACTCGAGAGAAAATCAGATGAATATGATCGATTGAATATTAGAGTTAAGAGATTGATCAATTCTCTTAAGTGTATTTTAGACCCTCCTGATTTTTGGTTTTGGGTCTAATATATTTGTCTTCTTGTTTCGGCCCATAACCATATGATCATATATCCGACCCGATCAAGAAGGGTTAGAGACAAACGGAAAGAGAGAAAGCGAGTGCGGTGCGTATGGCGAAAAATAATGCGAAGCGAAAAATCTGTGGAGATTCCGACGACCATGAGAGGGGGAAGAAAGAAGAGAGTGAGGCAAGCAGAGGATTTCTGAATTTGGAAACTGGCATTGACAAAAGTGGAGGGAAAAGAAAACCTAATGGCCGTAGGGTTTTGAAGGGTTCTGTTGAAAGAGACGTGAATACGTCAAAGAAGGTAATTGCATTATGAATCCTTAGCTGAGTTATGGTTTACTTTTAACATCATGGAAACTGAGCTTGATGATTCTGTAGGATTTCGACTGTTTTTATCAGATATCATATGTCTAAATATGGAAACTAAGTTTTGAGAACGATAATTTTTCAGGATAAGTCGCATGAAGGCAGAAAAAGTACGGGTTTGACTTGTCATCAATGTAAGATTCTAAAGACTGAGAGTGATGTTGTCTTCTGTTCAAAATGTAACAAACGCTATTGCTATAACTGCATCAAGAGATGGTAAGTTGTTGCACATTAGAAATTAAGTTTAAGAATTATGAGAATTTGAATTCCATTATCCTGAATCTGTGTAGGTATCCAGAAAGAACAAGTGATGAAGTTAAAGCTGCCTGTCCATTCTGTATTGGTAATTGCAACTGCAAAGCTTGTTTGCGGCAACCTTTGGTTGTGAAGGTAAGCCATTTGAAATCACTTTTCTCCTATGATGGGAATTGGGATGCTTTCTTGATTGTGATATTTTCTTAATCAGCATCGAAGTGAAAAAGATAAGAATGTCAAGTTCAAGCAGTTGCAGTACCTATTAGTCAAAGTTCTTCCTGTCCTTAGGGATATTTATACAGAGCAAAAGCGTGAACTAGAGATTGAATCACAAATTAGAGGTATGTCATATGTGTAGTTGTTTTTCATATGTTTTAGAGTATATTGAGATGGAGTTCTGGTTATACAAGTCATGATTCTGTTGTATTTCAGCACTGCCTTTGACAGAATCTGATATTAC
>KE150573.1:12660-31540 GCA_000411095.1 Aethionema arabicum
ATTTAAATCAAGTTTTTTATTTCTATCTTGTAGTTTCTATTTTTGGTGTCACCCAAAAAGAATATTTTTTTTCTTAGAAATATCTTATAGTTGGTGAGACCACTTTATTTTTTATATAAACACACGTAAGATGCGTTAAAAAAAAACACACGTAAGAATTATGTGTTTTTTTTTTCCTCAATAAGAATTATGTGTTAGTTAACAGAATCTTTGATATAAATTAAAATTAAACTATTATGTGTTTGTTGATGGCAAAAAAAGAAAAACTATTATGTGTTTGTTTGCAGTCAGAAGTGATATTACTTGGACAGCTAAAGCATCCGAATCTAGTCAAACTAATTGGTTACTGCTGTGAGGACGAGGAACGAGTCCTGATCTACGAGTTCATGCCACGTGGCAGCCTTGAAAACCACCTCTTCAAACGTAACAAACAAAAATTACATCTATAATTATAGACTATAGTTATGAACTTATGATTAATTATTTATTAATATTGTAATTATTTAATATCTTAGGGATATCAATATCGCTGCCGTGGGCGACGCGGCTGAAAGTGGCGGTTGCGGCCGCTAAGGGTTTAGCGTTTTTACATGATTTGGGCAGTCCAATTATCTACCGTGATTTCAAAACATCTAACATATTACTCGATTCGGTAATTTTTTTTTAATTTATCTTATAATCATTTAAATTCAATTAATTAATTATTTTTCTAATATATGCTCGTCTTTTTTTTTAATTATAAAAAAAAATCAGGATTTTACGGCAAAATTATCAGATTTTGGATTGGCGAAAATGGGACCAGAAGGATCAAAATCTCATGTCACAACTCGAGTCATGGGTACTTATGGTTATGCTGCTCCTGAATATGTTTCAACAGGTATATATATATATATATACTATAAGTTATAAAAAAAAAATTATATATNATATTAATAAATTGAATTTTCACAAATTTACAATCATTGCAATTTTTGTTATAATTAATTTAATGTTGGGGAAACAATTAATTTAATGAAATTATATTTCAGGGCATTTAACGACAAAAAGTGATGTATACAGCTACGGCGTCGTTTTACTCGAGCTTTTAACGGGAAGAAGAGCCACAGAGAAGTCACGTCCCAAAAACGAGCAGAACATCGTTGACTGGTCAAAGCCTTACTTAACGAATAGCCGCCGTCTCCGATGTGTGATGGATCCAAGACTCGCCGGACAATACTCCGTCAAGGCAGCTAAAGATATGGCTCTACTCGCTTTACAATGCGTAAGCCCTAACCCTAAAGACCGACCCAAAATGCCAGCTGTCGTTGAAGCTTTAGGGAATCTAATTCATCACAAAGACATGGCAGTTTCCTCCGGTCACTGGCCACCGTCTCCGAGATCTCAAGGCGGCAAAGTTTCTCCTAAGATTAAAGGAGATTGCCGGAGTAAGAGCGGTAGAAAATCAGCTCCCGGTTCGCTAAGATCATGAAATTAAACTTGCATTATATCATATATCTATTTAATAACAGGCTATTGTGTGTATATATATGCATATATATACGGTGTATGTGTATAAATATAATATAAAAAATTTGAGGATAACTATCTAAAAGTGACAATGATTTTATTTCAATAATTTATACTCTTTCTGTCCCATATTAATTGATTTTCTAGCATTAGTTATTGTTTCAAATTATTTGATTTTTTTATTTTTTTATTTAATTAAAATTTAAATACATCATTAAATTGATAAATTCTACAAATCAATAAAAAAATTACTATAGTTATATTTTTTATTGGTTAACTATAAATAATTTTAAAGATAGAGAATGTATTTTCTTATGGAAAAGTGTTAAAATATAAATATAATTAAATAAAAATAAAACAATTAATAGGTTAACAATGGTTGTTTAAAAAATGTGAAAATTCAAAAAATCAAATAATTTAAAACAGAGGGAGTATGTTCTTATTTCACAACTCTACAATTTAACACCTACAAGATTAATTTCGAGAAGATCCTAAATTGAGAGGATCTAAACATTTACAAACTCTAAGTTAGATCCAAACAATCTAAACCAATTCTCAAACTACGACTTCTTAGACCCGGTTTAGTTCTAACCTCTGATAAACCGGTCTGGTTCTAATGAACAAAAACAAGCTACAAACGAGGCCAAAAACGGATAAGCAACCCCAAAAGAAGAACGTTTTGAAGTAACAGTTACTTCCAACGCAAATAACTGAGTCCAATACAACTGATTTCGTGCCAAGACTCGCGTTGGTGTCGTAGACGGATGCAGCTAAGTAGCCGTAGAAGAGTGAGCCAATGGGAATGTTTGTGATGAGTATGTTCTGGTTAACACCTACACTGTTGCGTCCAAAGAGATCAGATGTTATAGAAACTGCGGCTGCAAATATGAACCCTGAACTTAGCCCGATAAGAGCTGTTGCCGTCTGCAATACAGTCTGGTTCGGGGATGATAAAGTGAGTATAAAGCACGCTAATGGAGTTGGTATAAGTGCTAATGTAAACCATCCTGTTCTTGTCAATTTTAGTTTCCTGCGTAAAGAAACTCAAAGTTTTAGAAGATAGATTCTATTCCAGTCTTGACTAGAACTGATTGGTTAAATGCAAAGTTAACTTACTTCCGTGTGAAATCTGGTGCAGAGGAGAGCAAACGACCGAAGAAGGAGAAGGAAGAGAAGAGTGTGACAAGTGCTTTGGAGTCTGAGCTACTTAGTCCTAGAGATTGAGCAATCTGTCCTAAGTTGTTGCTGTAAACAAGACCGATGGTTCCACCGCAGAAGTAAGCTATGTAGTATAGCCAAAACTCCAGTCTACGTACTAGCAATCCAAGAGAATGTTCATCTCCTAGTCTCACTGTATCACAGTCTTCTGCATTGTCTAGATTCAAAGACCCATTGTTGTTATCCGTGGTGTGTTCTGTTTTATTGGAAACTAGACCTTTAAGGATCTTAGACTCCTCTATGTTAACTACTACATAACCAGAGTTTTCAATGTGGAAACAGGACTCAACGGTGCGGTGAATATAGACCCGTGAATAGACAAGAACTGGGACACACAAAGGGATTGCTAGCAGGAAAGTGGCTCCCAAGAAATGCCAACGAGCTGATGAACCTAAGTAAGTGTTTGAGCTAGGCAAGAGAAGGTAAATACATGTGACTACAGCTAAGATATTCAAGATGATGAAGACATTAGAGTCGTGCTTGCTTTTGGTTTGGGAAACGTCAGAGGAAGGTTTAGTAAGAGCTGGCCAAAGGGTTAAGACGGAGACGATAAGAGGTACGAGAGAATTAAGCAGAAGGTACAGATTTGGAGTTGATGGGCTAATTGCTTCATGACCTAATGTATATAACGCCGCACTAATTCCATTGAAACTCACTGCTAGAGATAACGCCAGTGAGTGATTTGATGTGAAGTGACGAATGCAAAGCATGAAACAGACAGTGTTAAACCAGCATATGCTTAGCCCAGCTAATGAACAACACACCAAAACCTAAAATATTCGACGAATTGATCAACATTTGGGGTAAAACAAGTAATCTGATTGAAAATCCCCAAAATCGAATTTAGGGTTTATTAGATTTAGAGCGTACCAGAGAATAAGGCAAATCGATTACATTGGCGATAACGAGCCACTGAACGCCGTAACCGACAAAACCCATGGTGGCTGCAGCGACGAGAACGGAAGAGAGAGGGAAATACGTAAGCGCGAAACCCGAAGACCAACCAAAAGCCTTCCCTAAATCTGAAGCTACCGCCATGTAATTAAGCCATGCCTGAGAAACCCCCAGCGATGATTTCATATCCGAAGAGTAAGCGGAGAAATCGAAATTTGTTCCCGTAAACGCCTGAATCCAAATCGCCGCCACCAACACAGTCCATCTCCGCCACCATTGAAACATACCTCTCATTTGTGAAGGTCGCATCGAAAATGGAGGTGGAAGTGGAGGTGGAAGTGGAGGTGGTTTTGTAACGGTTTCATCCGCCGTCGTCTTCGTCACCATCATTGGGGGTTTCATCTTCGTCGCCCCTACGTTTGTTATATAACTGTTATCACTGGTTTATTTTTATTTAAACTCATCGGAAATGAACTTGGCGCGTTTTTTAATTTTCCTGATATTTCGGGGTCTTTTTTGAAAATAAAAAGAAAGTTTCTGTTAAAATAACAAATATATTCTATATTTATCCGTTACAATCCCCGCCAATTTATAAATAATGATTACATGATAATGATGTGGGAATTAAAATAGCAATTAGATTTAAATTGAGTTGGTAAGAGTTTGGTTTTGGTCGATATAAATACTATCCTATCGACCTGGTCCTTTACATTTGTTTTGGCTGTCATGCTAAAAATTAGAAATTGTATTTGAATATTTTATTAACTAAAAATGTATTCATTTAAATTAAACAATAGTAATAGATTTTAGTTTAAGAAAAAGATTTAACAAAATAGAATTATTTATTTAGGCTTTTCTTATTTATTTAACTGTTGGGAAATGGAATTAATCTATATTTTAATTTTAATCCAAACTCATTCAATTTATTTAGAAAAATGGCGCGAAAAAAAAAGACGTTTATATAAGGGCAAATCAATGAACAATAAGTGGGCCTTGTATGATGGCCAATTTACGTAAATCTAAAAGTTTGGGCTTCTAAGAGGCCCAATAAAATGAGCCACGCGGCGGATTTCAAAGTGAAAACGACAAGAAGTGCTATTATAAGAAATAAAAACAGGAAGGTGTTTCAAATATGAATCTATCATTTCAAATTAATTTTGTTTTTGTTTTTTAAGTAAATAATAAAAATTTATTTGGAAGATTTGATTTTACTTAACGGTAAAAAAAGATTTTCATATTTTAGATATAGCCATGGTTAATTAATTTTTTTTATTTTAATAAAGAATTACAGCTGTCAATCTCCCAAGCCGTTGTTCATTAATTACTCGGAAGATTTGATTTAGCTCAGAATAAAATAAGATTTTTCCCAAGCCGTTGTTTATTAATTAATAAAAAGATGATTTTATTTATTTATTTTATTTGTAAGAAAATGAGTCATAAAAAAAAAAAGGAAAAAGTAAGACGCTAATTAATTAATTTTAAATTTTTAATAAGTAAAATTCATTAATAATATTTTCCAATTTGTTTTTTTAGGTTTTCCATTTTTTATTAGCTTCATTTTGTTAAATTCCCTTGGCGGTTGCTGACGTGACATCCAGCTGGATACACTTTAAATCTGACGTGGCCAGTTTTTCAGAAGACAGCGCACTGACGCAAACGCAGACGCAACCCCTGGAGCGGAATTTGGGTCTTCTCTGGGAGAGAGAGAAAACAGCGATCGCAAATTTCTCTCACGAAACCATTCGTCTCCGGCACGATTTCGCTTCTCCGTCAAATCTATACTCTCACTATGCATTGGATTTGAGGTTTTATTTGCTTAATTTGTTGCGCGATATCTGTTTGTTAGTTTCCTCAAACGCATTGGATTTTCGAAGACTTTGCAATTTGAATCCTACTGTTGCTCTGACTTTAAATTCACTACTATTTTCGCAGATTGATTTCGATCTCTACAGTGGATTTCGAAGTTATTAGGGCATTGTCGGTTAATATCTGATTTGGGGTTTGAGTTGCTGTTTTCTGATGGTTGATGCAAAGGCGGTAAGAAGCCCGATGGCAGGTGGAAACTCTCCTGATCTACTGAAGAATACGCCTTCGAACATTGCGAGGCTTGAAGATGTGATTGAGCAATGCGAAAGCAGGCAAAAGTATCTCGCTCAGACCAGAAGTCCGTCGGATGGGAGTGATGTTCGATGGTACTTTTGTAAAGTTCCTTTGGCGGAAAATGGTGAGTTTTCAGAGCTGATTTGAGCATAAGTTTGTTCCAGGATTCCTTTCCGTAGAGTGTACCATCTTTACGGGGCAGTAGCTCTTACTGCATCCTGAAGGCTGGAAGGGAACACTTGGAGTGTGAATATCGTGATTTAAAGATATTTATTTTGTACTTCTGCAGAATTAGCTGCTTCAGTACCTCACACTGAAGTTGTGGGAAAGAGTGAGTATTTTCGCTTTGGTATGAGGGATTCACTTGCAATTGAGGCATCTTTCCTGCAGGTTGTCTCTCTTAGCTTATATGGATTCTATATAAGATAGAGATGATAGGTTTCGAGAACTTCTATTATATTTGTTTTCCCAATTAGTTACTCACTTGGCTACTTTGGTTTAATTTTGAATGATATCTGACATTGTACTGGATGGCACATGAATAGAGAGAAGAAGAGTTGCTATCACTGTGGTGGAAAGATTATGCAGAGTGCAGCGAAGGCCCGAAAATAAAAGTTGACTCCAAAAATAAATCAGTGAAGCAGTCAATGCAGTCTTCTGTTTTGGCCAGCCCATCTCAAGTTGAGGAGGAAAGAGTTGGTGTTCCTGTGAAGGGCGGGCTGTATGAGGTAGAATTCTTTGCAGAAAGAATGTTCATAAAGTTTCCTGACACTTAACATGTTAAATCGAGTAGTTCGCTCTATCAGTTTATAACTTATGTCATATGTGCTTTGGAAGTCAGTTGGAAGAAACTATAGTAGTTTATTTTCCTCAAAACTAAGAGAAAGATGGCCTGATGTTATAGGTGGATCTGGTAAGGAGGCATTGTTTCCCCGTGTACTGGAGTGGAGATAATCGGCGTGTGCTTCGAGGTCACTGGTTTGCTCGTAAAGGGGCCATAGATTGGCTTCCAATTCGAGAAAATGTTGCCGAACAGTTGGAGATTGCATACCGTAGCATGGTAAGTTGTCTTTCTGTTATTTATATCTCTGATTTCATGATGTTACTCTAGAACAAGAAGTAGTTGATTTCAATTCTGTCATGGTGTGTTTTTGCTTCCCGATGGACCATACACAAGAGTAGCCTAGAGGTTGATGGATTATGTTCCCCTTCATATCTCTTTTTTCGTTGACGCCTGAGAGTTTTGCTCATAAATTTTGCTGATGATATGACAATACCTCCAATGAATTGGAATTTTGTGCCCAGGTTTGGCGCAGAAGAAGTTTTCAACCCTCAGGACTTTTTGCAGCTCGTGTTGATTTGCAGGGTTCCAGCCTGGTATGTGTTTCATTTGATGGGTAAGAAAACTTAGTTTATGAATTTTATCATCTAGATGCATAAAATATAATTCGACGTTGTAAATGCAGGGACTCCACGCCCTGTTTACAGGGGAAGATAGTACTTGGGAAGCATGGCTTAATGTTGATCAGTCTGGTTTCGCAGGCATTGTTGGCTATACTGGAAATGGCTTTAAGTTAAGGCGTGGCTACCCCAGCTTATACTCTGCGAAACCCACACAGGTTTAAAATTAATCTTGTTATGTTAATATTCATTGGCTCTATTGTTTCCTCATCATTAAAATCTGACATTCTAATTACTGTTTTTTTTTTTGCTAGTAGGGCTCTTTTTCTAGGCTTCTTAACATCTCATGAACACCCTTCTATCTGGTGTGAGCTAGTTTTCTTCTTGTTGATCAATCATATTTTTTGTGTAACTTTTCAGGAAGAAATACGCCAACGAAAGGAGGAAGAAATGGATGACAGTTGTTCTCAAGTATGTCTTAGTGTACTCGGTTCTTATTTTCATCTAACAGAAGTTCCTTGAAGTGCATCCGCATTGCCATTCATTTGGATCCCCATATTTGTTCAAAAGATTTTTGGAATCCTCAACCTTCTTTCAACTGCTGTGTTATTGTTCAGGTCCCTGTTGGCCATCTCGTTTTCATGGTTCATGGTATTGGCCAGAAAGGAGCAAAATCTAATCTGGTTGATGATGTGGGAACATTCCGTGAAATGACAGCAAGTTTAAGTGAACTTCATCTTACTTCTCATCAACGTGGTACTCAGAGAGTCCTTTTCATCCCGTGCCAGGTATGTTCCATTTTCTGCTCTGTCCTAAGACATCAGCTTTGTCTTTTGTCTAATCTTTTTGGTTGAATACCAAGAACTTGCAGTGATATGTCGTTCTTTGTCTCTCTTGTGTCTTCTTTAGTGGAGGAAAGGTCTAAAGCTAAGTGGTGAAGCTGCTGTTGATAGATGTACCTTAGATGGTGTACAGCGTTTGCGGGCCACACTGAGTGCAACAGTCCATGATGTGTTATACTACATGAGCCCAATCTACTGTCAGACTATAATTGATTCGGTATTGCAGCTTCCCAAATTTGATGAATAAATTTCACTTTTTCGGCATAACTGAATTATACACGAGAATGAGATCTCTTTTCATATCATACAACTTTCAATATATGATAGACTATCTTAAATTGAAACCCCCTTACAACGTTTTATTTTTCGCTTCTTTTCTAGTTTGTAAGTTGCTAGATTGCGACTTTTGTTTAGTTAGAAGACTTAACATCGTTTAGATTATACGATGGATGGGAACTGAGTTGTGCTCCTTTTAATTTTCAGGTTTCAAACCAGCTGAATCGACTGTATCTGAAATTTCTGAAGCGAAATCCAAGCTATGACGGGAAGGTACAGTCATAATAAAGTATTTTGTTATCCATTAAACTGTGCCTTCTAAGCTCACATTAACTTTACTCCTATCAAGCTCTTAGCTGTTTAATATTTTTAGGTTTCCATATATGGGCATTCTCTGGGAAGTGTACTCTCCTATGACATTCTGTGTCATCAGGAGAACTTGTCATCCCCATTCCCGATGGATTCAGTTTGGAAGAAGTTTTTTCCAGATCCAGAACAACGTCCAACTATAGATAGCAGGGCTTCTTGTTCACATTTATCAACAAATTTGGAGGCTGAGTATTCTAATCATGTGAGTGATGTGGAGAAAAGTGTAGGTCAAGATGATAACATGACTGCTATAGAATCAACTGTTATCGAGGGTCAGAATGTTATCCAGGAAGCTTATTCATCGAACTCGGATTCTGGTTCTAACAATATGAATTTAGAAGAAGGAGGCAGTCATGAGCAAACCCATGTTTCTAGTAGTGGAAACTCTCCACAGGATGGAGCTGACAGTGAAACACATCATGACTCACCCTGTTCTATAATTGGGGTGCATTGTGATGATGCGGATAAAGAAGAAACAATCGATTCGTTAAGGGAAGAGGTAAGTTTGTCTCCTTGCAGATTTTCGTATAATGATGAGATTCCCCAATTCAGACATGTAGAAGCTTACTACCATCAAGTTTACAGTATATGATAAATTCTTAGTTTTCTTTGAGAAACAATATTCAATTCTTTGATTACTCACTTCATTGCAAAATTGTGTAATGGCGAGGTCTGCTATCTCAGGTTAAATCGTTAAGGGCAAAACTAGTGGAACTGCAATCAGCAAGTGACAGAATATTGACTGATGGTAGTGTTTCTGATCCTGGACTTTTTTCTTTTACCGTTATTTTCTCTTGTTTGAGAACTTCTTTTGTGGGCATTTTGATAGTGTTATGCTGTATTAACAGAGAAATTCGTTAGTGAGAAGGGACGAACTGAAGATTCCAATACACCTAGAAACTATACTCCTTATATCAAGTACACCAAGCTCGAGTTTCAGGTGTGTGCGAGTATAAATGACCCATGTATCATATGCATTGCAAAGATAAGCCCGCCTTACTATAAACTGCATACCTCTTCAGGTTGACACTTTCTTTGCAGTTGGTTCTCCTCTTGGCGTCTTTCTCGCTCTGCGAAATGTGCGTGTTGGGATAGGTAATATAATACTCATTCAGTAGAATTTGCTTAGGTCTTTTTTTATTATTGTTTGATCTACGAGGATTTTCCATAGAGCAGTTACTTAACAATGAGATATACCTTTAAAATTCGAAGCTCTTTCTTCTGCTCTTACACTTCTTATCTTTACTTTCTCTTGATATCTCTCTTATACAGTAATAGCTGTTTTTTCTTTTGTTTTGTGTCCTAGGTAAGGGGAAGGATTATTGGGAAGAGGAGAAAGTTAAAGAAGAAGTACCTGCTTGTCGTCAAATGTTTAACATTTTTCACCCCTATGATCCTGTCGCATATAGGTTTGTCTCCTTGGAGTTTCTAGTTTCGTTTCTTACCTCGGTCTCTGTTTATCTTTTGCCATGCCCTTTTCGTAAGAGTGGTATACCAAACTGTAAGCTGTGTGCCACGCAGAGTAGAACCACTTGTCTGCAAAGAGTACCTTCCCAAGCGACCAGTTATTATTCCTTACCACAGAGGTGGAAAGCGATTGCACATTGGATTTCGGGTATTGCAATCTTGTGTTTTGCTGCTTAAGCCTGTTCTCTTTGAGCATCGATGCCATGTTCTTCACTAATGTGAGGCCATTACCGTGTGCTTTCATAATTTCTTTCCTCTTAATGTCTTATAGGATTTCAAAGAGGATTTAGCAGCTCATTCACAGAAAGTAATGAATCATTTTGATTCAGTGAGGGTATGTTTCAACATCTAATAGCATTATTCATCTTCTCTAATGAGTATCATTGTTCCTCAAATTGTTATTCTCTTGAGAAAACTCATCAATTTTGAAATGTTTAATTTTTTTCTCATGTAGGAAAGAGTTCTAACTATTTGTCAATCAAAAAGTTCAGATAGACTAGAAGGTAACAGTGAAATCCATGAAGTTTTTTTCATCTCTCTTTGAGAAACCAAACCAAATCTGTGCATCTAATCAAATACTTCAACTTCTAATATTCATTGCTTTCAATGGAGCAGAGACAACAGACTCTGACGACGAAAAGGAAGTGAGATCTTATGGCTCCTTAATGATGGAGAAGTTAACTGGAACTCCACATGGTCGAATAGATCACATGCTTCAGGTGCTCTCTTTTTTTACAACCAGTCTTATACATTTTTGCATCTCTAATAATTGGTAAATACAGGAGAAAACCTTTGAACACACGTATCTACAAGCCATGGGAGCCCACACGTAAGTAAAACTTACTCAAAACCATATTTGCTTACAAACTATAGCTTACGAGATGTATATTTGATTGGTTCCATCTTCAGAAATTACTGGAGAGACAAAGATACTGCTCTCTTCATATTAAAACACTTATACCGGGACTTACCAGAGGAGCATCACTCTCCCATGGAAACCGCCATTGAAGAGTGTTCAAACGACTTGAATAGAACTCATAAGTGGATAGACAGAAGTGAAATCAATGACGAAGAACTTCCTTTAACATTCTCCGATAAACAAATCATCAGGAGTTTCTCTGATGAAGCCAAGAGATTCTTGAAGGAGGCTTAGACTTTGACCTTATTCAATCCCAGGTTCATCTATGGCGGCTGCTGAGAGCTTAACCAGGACAAGGTGGTTAGTGTCCCAGTGCCTTAAGCCATTACTTGTAAGTTGTAAGCATATTTGTTTGTTTACTGTACAGAAGAAGTAAAATCTATATCAAATCTAATGCAGGTATATGTAAAAGCAACAAATTAAACCAAAAAAAAAACCAGAAAATAACCGGTTATGTGTAATGTGATATCTTGTGTTTATTGAAAAAGTTAAACCGGTTTTCTTCATAAAAGAGAAAAATTTTACGGTTTTTTTTACAGCTTTAGTTGTTAAAAAAAATCTAAAATTACAAAAAAAACTAATACTGTCTAAATTTAACTTAGGAACGTCAAAGATGAGGACTCAAAACGGCCACATGTACATGGGCAAATCAGAGCCGTCCGATTATTAAGCAATTTTTAGAAAATTTAAAATGTTATTTGTGTATATATAAATGGTGAAATCCCTAATTTCATTTCACTCAAATCAAAACTCTTCAAGCTCCTCCTTCTTTGCTAAGCACCTAAACCGATCTCTAATTCTCTATATCAATGGCTCCGATTGCTGTAGGAAGCGTTTTACCTGAGGGAACTGTCTCCTTCTACGACGAAAATGATCAGCAGCAGACCGTCTCTGTTCATTCTCTCGCCGCCGATAAGAAGATCGTTCTCTTTGGTGTACCTGGTGCTTTTACTCCTACCTGCAGGTATATCTCTAACTTTCTCATCATCGCTCGCTCCTTTCCTTTTAATAGATCGGTAGCATTTCTGTCTAGATGTTGACTTTTTTGCTCGTCTCTTCCGGAAGGTTTACCCGAATTTTTTCCGAGTTTTCCGAATTTTTTCGCTGAAACTGATCTTTAATGATCTCGATTAGATAGATTTTCAGGTTTATACTCGTGTTAATTGTTATTCAAGAGCTTTGAATGTCGATCTGCTGCTAAGCTAATGAATCATTAGACAGGATTGGTGTTTATATATTTGTTTTTGTCTTCTTAACTTGTTTTGGTGCATCAGTATGAGCCATGTGCCTGGATTCATTGAGAAAGCTGACGAGCTGAAATCAAAGGGTGTTGATGAGATCATCTGCATTAGCGGTGAGTCTACTTCTTTCTATATCCACATTATTCTCCTTTTTGTATAACCTAATACTCTGACCTAAATTCAGATCAATTGTTGTAATTAGCTCTGTTTAAGAGTGAGTGATACTCTGTTAGATACACTAATCTTTCATCAGACCGATTCTAAAGTATGTAGGCATTATTAAAGTTTGAGTCTTCTTGCTTTGCAGTGAACGATGTATTTGTGATGAAGGCATGGGGTAAGACATACCCAGCGAACAAGCATGTGAAGTTTGTAGCTGATGGTTCTGGTGAATACATACACCTTCTGGGACTTGAACTTGACCTCAAGGCAAAGGGTCTTGGAGTTAGGTCAAAGAGATTTGCCATGTTGGTTGATAACCTCAAGGTAACTGTAGCCAATGTTGAATCTGGTGGTGAGTTTACTATCTCCAGCGCCGATGATATTCTAAAGGCACTTTAAGAAACATAGCATTTCGCTGTGTATGCAATTCAAAGCCTGATGTGATATTAACCAGGCTTAATAAAGTAATGGTTGTTTCCTCTGTTTTCTTGCATTTATGTAAAGTGATGCAAGTTAAGTTATGTACGTGATTTCAAATCTGTTTCTGAAATAATAACAATTCGTTTTTTAATGGATTATACTGGATTCTAGACATTGTTATGATACAATATGATGTAGAGATTATGATCTGACCAAAAAATTGCCTTCTTCATAGAAATACATCTAAAAATGTGTAGTCATGCTAATACATGTACGAGAATAGCAGGATTTATCAAATAGGAATCCCTCTGAACAAAGGAGAAGCTTCAGGTGGCACGCATCATCAATATGTGGAACCTAAGGAGAAACATCAGGTAAGACACCTATGCAGCCCTCCTTTCTCATACACCATGCTCTACTGCTTCTACTTGGTGTTGTACTTACCGAACTGCTACCTTTAGTATCTGTGCTAAAAATCTCTGGACTACTTCTTGTATCATCAGCTTCGTTCATGTCATTAGTTAGGGAAAGTCTTACACGGGATGAGATCAAAGGCCTCTCTGGAGTTCTTAAGAGGTCGCTTGAGCCAAGGAAGCAACTTGGTGGTGCAGGAGAATTCGGATTGCTTAGAGCATCTTCTTGTAAGATTTCTCCCATCCTGGATAGAATGCGGAACGCTAAGTTTGCAAGGATTCGAGAATATGCCTCAACAATTGCATGGCCAATATCCTGAAATCAGAGAAAAAAAAGGTTCCTTCATGAAATAAACTTCACATTCTATATCTAGTAACTTAAGGAGTTATATTGACTGAAACTTGCAGCTAGGAGGCAATGGATATGAAGTTACCTTGCCATATTGAATCTTTGTGGCTTCAAGAAATGACTGAGGGAGATTAGGGTATCTGGATTTAACCAGATCTTTAAGCATCTCTGCCTGGTTAATGAGCGGTTCAATGCGACCAATCTCAGATGGTGAATCTCTAACTAATGACCATGATGCTCGTACAGGAGATTTACGGCTGCTTGCTTGTTCTGTAATCCGTTCTTTCCATGCAAATATAGCTGCTTCTAACTTATTAACTGTTTCAAGAGCAGCATGTTCAGTTTCCAGCCTGAGAGACATTAATACTTCATCTATCGAAGTAGACTCTGAGGCCAACGTTCTGTACAGTTCATCACCTAAGCTTGTCTTTCCAGACTGTGAAGAACAAGATAAAGATAGTTATTACATCTTACATGGTACTAGGTTGCGTCTATATTGATATTATATTCAAGGAAATCAAGGTTACCTTAGGTAAAGCATCCTTGATAATGGAAGGTATTGGCATTTCAAGAAGAACGTTCTCATTTATGGATTTCGTAGCTTTAAAGATTTGATAAACGACCTTGCCCTTCTCAAGCAATTTCTTTCTCCCGGTATTAGAGAGACCGGGTTTCGGAACTTTGGGCGATGGAAGCCACCATCTCTTGCTCTCTCTTGAAATCTTGTTCTTTCCCTCTGCCCTACGACCAACTTCTGAATACCAAAACTCTGTATTTACCATGGAGTCCAGTGTCTCCTGATCATTTTTGGAGTACAAATTCAATCAGATCATAAAGAAGACTGTAAAATGGTTTTGATAAGAGAAGAGGATCATATACAATTAGCATGGAGTCCAATTTCTGGAGAGCTGGGAGATTCACATGAATGTCTGCACGGGCTTTCGGTGTCATAATCTGATCAAACAAGAATCCAGATCAGTTTCTTCTTATGGAATGTAGAGTGTATATGATATATAAACCAGATAAAAAACCAAACCTCAACTGATCTCCCATTGGCATCATCTTGCTTAGATGGGACTAACTCAATCATGTAGTTTGTTGGAGAAAGTAGCCACTCCATTTCCCTTCTCCATCTCTGCTTTTTGTCTTCAGACAAAGGCTCCAACTTCCAGAGCTCGCCAAAAATTGAGGCTGCAAGTGCAAGTAGTCAAGACAAATACAAAAACCTTAGAATATATATAAATGAGTTCAAATCTCATTTGATTTCGCCAAGTTATACATACTTGCAAGATGAGATATAGCATTAGATAAAGCCAAAGCAGCTTGAACACCCTTGCATCCTCCGGTGACATCTTCACCAAGCAATAGATTTGAAAACTTTTCCTTCATAGCTTCAACATCAGAAGGGCAGAGGACGTAACCAGTTTTCTCCTTGGCATTGAAACGTTTAGGAGTTCGAGAGAAGTCCCATTCATCAGAACTGTGTTCATCACTCTTCATAGGCAACCATTTTGAAGAAAACGATCCAAAAGCGTCTTTACTCGATGAACAACTTGAAAATGCATCATCATCTAATGAATCAGTCAAGCATCCATCTCCTCGACTTGTTCCACTATCTTCTTCAAAAGATTGATTGTTGATGATACAAGTTTCTAAGCCGTCATACGTCATCATCTCTGAAAAAAGCAGAGCAAATACAGTCACTTAACCTGTTCTAAAGCTTTTTTTTAATACAGAAAGTGTTCAGAGATAAGAAAACATCACTAAAGAAGTACATATCATCAAAGAGGACCATTTAGACTGTGACCATGAAGAAGCTCAACCTCGCATAATCCTCTTCTTGTCCCACTCAACCAAGTGGGAGTCAAGGAAAAAGTAATATAAAATAGACTTTTTATGCAGATTAGGGTGGCTACCAGATTAAAAATAATGACAGAAACCAATCTAAGTCGCTGTGTTCCACAAATCTTTGACTTTTTTGATAAATAAAGCTACGTTTTTTGTTAACCCAAGATTTTTGCTAAAAATGCGTCCTTTCTCGAAAACGTACAAAAGGAAATGTTAAAAAAAACTCTAACAATGAGATAGCCCTCCATGTGATGGAGGTTCAAAGAGGACCCACCACAAAGACTTATTAGCAAGCACTAAACATATTTTCAAATCTTCACAAGCATTTAACATTGTTTATTGATGACGTAACAACAATTTATTTTGAAAAACATGAACACTCTGTTTAAAAAATTGGCAATTATAGGAACTTAAGATCCATGTTCAGTAGAAAAACACAGACATAGATAGATGCACTTCTTCCAAGTTAAGGTATGAACTATTCAAAGATGCAAATCTTCCATTGATTATTCCTATATGCGGATACTTCACACAAGAGTTAGCCTTAAATTGTATCTTTCATAGAAACTACTAGCGAAGAAAGCAGTTGAGCTACTAACTTTAGATATCAATCAAATGTCAAATCTTAAACAACTCCTAAGCCTTTAACTCTCCAAGGAAACAGGACTCGTTTTGATTTCACAATGCATCGAAAAGAAGCCCCCTTGGAATCACATTAAATGATGCATTGATGTCTCATAGAATGCAGCAGAGCTCAAGACCCTTATTAATTACATGAATGGTGGGGTAGTGCAGTTCTATGTACATTGACGAAGGACAGAACATACTATTTCTTGTAGTGTGGATACTTTACCTGAAAAGTCCAGTTATTTTTTCACATATGAACTAATGAATGCTTAATCTAGACATGACATAAGTGTATTAGAGATTGAAATTGCTTACTCTCTTCTTCATCAAAATCAATGCTAATCTCCCTTTTGTTCCTGATGCAACATGCCATCCTTCTTCTCATTAGTATTATCTTTCCTAACGGATTTTTAAAATTTAGTATACTTCGTTACACCAGAAAAGCCTACTTATGAACTACACCAACCATCTGGTCCCCTGCATAAATAGGCAATAAAAGTTTCCCAGTCAAAGGCAAGAAAAATTGTATTTCCACAATAAAGAGACATACCACAAGTCCTATTCAACCATGAACCAGGAAAGGAAAGAAAAAACATAATAGCATACCATTTATTAAATCATACAGCTTCAAGAAATTAAGTATTGGAAACCCTAAATTCAAGAACATTTACAAATTACAAACCCCAAATTCGGGATTAGTGAAAACCTAGTAAAACTCAGTTATACAAACAAGTTAATGGCATTGATAGCAGCAAAAAGTTTACTAGGGAATAGTGAGGAACACAAAGGAAACATTGATAAACTCATAGATGTAAGCAAACAATTTCGATAAAAGTATTATTTAAAGCGAATCAGCTTTTTCCGAGTACTACTACGAATATTTTAAGGATCAAAGAAGCAATTATGTGAAGCTTTTACCAAGTTTTTTCTACAAATCCACAAAAAGAAAAAAGGAGCTACCTGCTTTAGCAGAGTTAAAAAGGCTCAAAATCTTTCTAAACAAATTCAAAATTATACAGCGGATTTTACATCACTCTAGAAAACTTAAGCAAAAATCTAAGAAGCTGATCAAGAAGACGAATCTAGCTGTAAATCTTCTGCACAGTCAAGCATTGCTTTACTTCCTTTAAGTAAAATTACATTGAAATCATTTATTTAAAACCCTTAAAATCAAAATTAAAAGCCAAGCTACTGTGAAATGGTAAGATAAACACTGAAAAAGCTCCGAGACTGAAGCAAGAGCAAATGCAGGAAGATACTAACAACGAGCTTGGTTTTACCTGAAGAAGACGATACCTAGAACTCAAAATCTGGAGTTTCAGATGCGCTCACATATAGTAGATTCACAAAACACAAGAGATCAATATAGTATAACTAAGAGAAATTCACAAAACACAAGAGACTGTGATGAATCGAAGAAGAAGCAGATTTGAGCAATGCGAAGTCAGAAAGAGCAACGAACATTAATTGTGAGCGAGAATTTGTTTTTTTTTTCTTTTTTTATAAAAAAATTAAAAATCGTTGACAGTGACAAATCAGAAAAATGTAAATCGAAAGGAGAAGGAGTTATATGAGCCGTTGGATCTAAGGGAAGATGACGATGTAGATTTTAACGGTCAAGATTTATTAGATGTAACGGGGTTGATTTGACAAAAGATAATAAATAAAGTGGCAGATTTATAAATATTCAAATCTTTCTGCAGTCGCGCCGCTGCTGAAAAGAATAAATAAAAATAAAACTAAGTTTCGAAATTCGTGAGATATTAATTACTATGTTTTGCTTTAACTAATTTTATTTTTTGTCCTCACTTGAATATTATTATGAGTATTATTATCTTGGAATAATATTTGTTAAATTCATTAATGTTGTTAACATTAATATTAATTGTTGTGATCGGTTGAAGTTGTTATGTTTTAAGGGGTTTTATTATATTTCTAGTTAATTCTTAATATTATGCTTTCTTTTGTTACGTGAATTTTGTTATGTTGAATAAAACTCTATCGATCAGAAGTTAAATTTATGTTTTGGCAACGTATCAAAACAAACTTTCCAAATAATGTTCTGTATTTTAATATCCTCCAAAAAAACCTAGCAAAACAAACTCTAATATGCTATTTTCCTCTTTTGAAAATTTATTTTAATATTGTAGGCATAGCTATACATTTGAATAGTTAACTAAACAATCTTGAAAAGCAATAAAACTAGAGACGAAACGAATCTTAATTATTACAATATTTCTACATAAGAGCATCTCCAACAAGTCCTCAAACCCTAAAAAAATGAGGTTTTTTCTACTCCAACAAATCCTTAAAACTTCATTTTTTGAGGTTTTGAATAGTGAAACCTCAAATTTGAGGTTTTACTATTCAAAATCTTAAATCTTTTTCTTATTTTGTTTTTAGTCCTTATATTTTATGTGGTTCTTATAATTAAGTGTATAAGTTTAATATTGTCTACTTAAATCTAATAAAATAAAATAAAATAATAAAATTAAAATAAAATAGTATAATTAATAAAATAAAATAGTAAAATTAAAATAAAATAATAGTAGAATAAGTTAAAAAAAATAATTTTAATTAATTTGTTATTTTATATGTTATTTTGTAATATTTGTGTTCATGTGTGTTTTATTATTATATATGTAATTTATTTTATAATGTAATTTTTATTGTGTGTTTTATAATATAATAAATAATCTTATATGTTATATAATAAATTAAATGTTAGGAAAAAAATAAATGTGTGTTTTATATTCATTTCTAAAAATGTTATCATTATTTGTAGTTTTTATTAATATTAAGGACTATATTGCAAATTAGTCAAATTT
>KE150573.1:41585-79376 GCA_000411095.1 Aethionema arabicum
CTACAGACTGTAGTCTACAGTGTCTAATTAGCTAGAAAGAACACAAATTAGAAAACATGAAAGATATTAGTCACAAGTCCTGGTTACTTGTAACCTGCAAGATCTGATTTTACCCACACAATCCCTCGGCTCATTCTTCACTTTCACAAAGCTTCCCACCACTTTGTTCCCAAAGCTTTCTTTGTGCTTCAACAACTCTACAATTGAGAGCTTCCGTAGATAACCAGGTTCATATTGTCGAAGTTAATAGATGCAAAACCTGTTGACCGCATTTCAGGTTTCACTTCCTTTTTATAAGTTATTTCTTCTACCTTTTCTGTTTTCTACTTCCATATCAAATATGCATCTACAGTCATCCAAGCTTATTAGAGATTGCTTAAAATAGTTTGTCTCAAAAGCAAACAACTATAAAAGCTTCTACCAAGGAATTCATCTCCAAACAAATCAATTGCCAACCAAAAGATCAAATTTGCTGGAGAAGAAATAAGGATTGAATACACTATCTACAATATTCGAAAGCAATTGATTGAAATAAAATAAGCGTCAGACCTGTAATTTTGGTCATAGCAATCAACCCTCAAATCTCACAACATGAAATTTAAAGTAAAGACCCAATAATTTCGATGAGACAATGGAACTGATTTTATAGGAAAAAATCCAAATTTTTGAAAGTAATATAAGCGATTCTATAGCCAGCTAAACCTGGTAAACATGATGTTCTTCTTTTGTGTTCTCATTGCTGGCCAGCTAAACCTGGTAGCTAAATTACGGCTAGAAAGTTTTACCGGAATTCGTAGCTGTCGTGGGAGACACGGGGATTCGCAGCGGCCATGGGAGACACCGGAATTCTCAGCGGTCATGGCAGGCACCGGAATTCGCAGCGGCGGCCATGTGATTCACCGGAATTCACAGCGGCCATGGGAGGCACCGAGAATCGCAGCGGCCATGGAAAGCTTCTTCCTCGGAGACGAAAGGAATAGGTGAATTTATTTTGTAGGCAAACACGCCGTTACCAATTGAAGAGAAGACGAAGAGAGTGGATTAAGTTCGGCCCATATATTGAACGTAAAAGAGAGCAGATGTGGAACTGGAAAACATGGAAAAAACATAGAGTCGGGAGACGGGAGATGAGAAGACAGGGTTTTCGACGTGAAGTGCTAAAAAATAATACAGGTGTGAAAATTCTATTGGATAGTTGAATTGCCACGTGGAGGGCTTAGAAAGGCAGGAACCTCCTTTTATATAGTGTAATTTATATTTCAAAACATGATCTAGAAACTTAATCTAGAAACTTATATGTTAAGACCTGGTTAAGATATGGAAATTATTACTTCATATTTATATGGATCCTATTTATATACATCAAGTATTATAAGTATAATTTTTTTTCATCAATTTTTTACGATGGTAAAATGTTTTTCTACAGGCTTAGAATATATTTTTTAAGCAGAGTGAATAATAATCTCTTTTAAAAAAAAAAAGTTAATAATAATCTTCACGTTTTTCATCCTTCGACTTTCTCTCGCAGATCTGAGCCCAGAGAGATTTGCAATTGCAGGGCATAATCAGGGGACGAAGCTTCAGGGGTTTAGTAATTTCGCATCCTGTGCTTCCGAATTCTGATCGGAAGAAATTTGATCCTCCAAGCTTGTTGTACCGTTAATCGACCAGTTGTCTAGTTTAGGTGTTTTAGTGAGTTTGGTGTTAGGGATTTGAATCGGAGTTAGTGAAGCTGGAGGGAGATAATGGAGCAGCTAAAGACAATCGGGAGGGAGCTAGCAATGGGTTCTCAGGGAGGATTTGGGCAGTCGAAGGAGTTTCTCGATTTGGTCAAATCAATTGGTGAGGCGCGATCTAAGGCGGAGGAAGATCGGATTGTGCAAAATGACATCGAGTTGCTAAAGCGGCGCTTGCTGGAGCCTGATGTGCCTAAGAAGAAGATGAAGGAGTACATTATACGGCTTGTCTATATCGAGATGCTTGGTCATGACGCTTCCTTTGGCTACATTCATGCGGTGAAGATGACTCATGAGGATAATCTAGTCCTTAAGCGTACTGGTTACCTTGCCGTTACACTCTTCCTCAATGAGGAACATGAGCTCATTATACTTATTGTCAACACCATCCAGAAAGATCTCAAATCCGATAACTATCTCATTGTTTGTGCGGCGCTTAATGCAGTCTGTAGACTGATCAACGAGGAGACTATTCCGGCGGTTCTGCCTCTGGTAGTAGAGTTGCTTAGTCACCAAAAGGAAGCTGTGAGGAAGAAGGCGATCATGGCTCTGCATAGATTTCATCAAAAGTCTCCTTCTTCGGTGTCACATTTGATCTCCAACTTCAGAAAGAGGCTCTGCGATAACGATCCGGGAGTTATGGGCGCAACCCTTTGCCCTCTATTTGATCTTATAAGCGAAGATGTTAGCTCCTACAAGGATTTAGTGGGAAGTTTCGTCAGCATTCTCAAACAGGTGACTGAGAGAAGATTGCCAAAGAGTTACGATTATCATCAGATGCCTGCACCCTTCATCCAGGTTTCGGCTCATGTCTCTTAGGTTAATTCTTCTACCCTGTTTCAACTCTTACAGCTGATAATAAATTTAGGTCTTTTGACGAATTGTGTTTAGATTAAGTTGCTGAAGATTATGGCGTTGCTGGGTAGTGGTGATAAGCATGCGAGCGAAATGATGTACACAGTACTTGGCGATTTGTTCAGGAAGTGTGATTCCACTACTAATATAGGAAATGCTATCCTTTATGAGTGTATTCGCTGTGTTTCTTGCATACATCCAAATCCCAAGGTGTTGGAAGCTGCTGCTGATGCGATCTCCAAGCTTTTGAAGGCATGTCTTGTTTTACATATCTATTGATTCTCTCATTTACCTGATGACAGTATCTAAATCTCTAGCTATCTTTGCAGAGTGATACTCACAATCTGAAGTACATGGCAATTGATGGTCTTGGTAGATTGATAAAAATAAGCCCAGACATCGCTGAGCAGCACCAGCTTGCTGTGATAGATTGCTTAGAGGTGAGAATTGCGATAGCTTATATGTGCCCAGCGAAGACCAAAGTTGGAACTTCTTGTAGTTGTTATTTTTTCTATGTTAATTCATTGTTTGTTTTGGTGTTTTTGTGCGACAGGATCAAGATGATACACTTAAACGAAAGACCTTTGAATTGCTCTATAAAATGACCAAGTCTTCAAATGTAGAAGTAATTGTAGGCCGAATGATCGATTATATGATTAGCATCAATGACAATCATAACAAAACCGAGATAGCATCTCGCTGTGTTGAATTAGCCGAGCAATATGCGCCCAGCAATCAGTGGTTTATCCAGGTAGCACATCTAACATCTCTTCTGTACTGTTGGCTTACTAAGCTTTTTGATTTAATGATTTGACAGAATTTTGAATGTGCCCATATTGCAGACCATGAATAAAGTCTTCGAGCATGCAGGAGATCTAGTAAATATTAAGGTGGCACATAACTTAATGCGTTTGATCGGTGAAGGATTTGGAGAGGATGATGACGATGCAGATAGCAAGCTTAGATTATCAGCTGTATGTTGTTCTTTCAGCTTGTCTTTCCTGCTTCTGTGTCCAAAATATTGGTAGCTTTTGTTCGGTGATAGATGGATTCTAAGAATTGAGTCGATACCTGGGAACTGTAATCTTAAAATTTTTGAAGTAAATAGCTCTTGTGTCTTTAACTAACTGTCCTTTCCTTGATGTAGGTGGAATCATACTTGCGGATTATTAATGAGCCAAAGCTTCCGTCACTGTTTCTTCAGGTACATTTTTGTTTTTCCGACCTCTTCCGCATGGAATCCAATTGTCCTAATTCTAGGTCCCAACTCCAGGTCATTTGTTGGGTCTTGGGGGAATACGGCACAAGTGATGGAAAGTACTCTGCTTCCTATATAAGTGGAAAGCTGTGTGATGTCGCAGAGGCATATTCAAGTGATGAGACTGTTAAGGTATCTTTTTGATGAGATTCTAGTCTCCAAACTTGTTTCCTAAATGGATAATCAACATATCTTCTCCTCTCTTTGAAGGGTTATGCTGTTTCTGCTCTGATGAAGATTTATGCATTTGAAATCACATCTGGTAGAAAGGTCGATGTTTTGCCTGAGGTTTGTGTCTTAAAAACTGTTGAGAAGTTGAGAGTTCAATCTGTTATCTGATTGTCATTGACTAGTTTCCTTTTGCAGTGTCAATCATTTTTTGAAGAGTTACTGGCTTCACATTCAACAGATCTTCAGCAACGTGCTTATGAGCTGCAGGCTCTACTTGCCTTAGATGCACGTGTTCTTGAGAGGGTAATGCCTTTGGATGCAAGCTGTGAAGATATTGAGGTAATGGACTAATAATTCTTTTGTCTTCTTCTCCATTTACTTCATAGCTCTTACTGCATCTGATGATCTACTGTTTTAAACCCGTTCCTGACCTAGGTTGATAAGGACCTCTCATTTCTCAATGGCTATATCCAACAAGCTATTGAAAGTGGAGCTCAACCCTATATTTCTGAGAATGAGCGTTCTGGGATGATCAGTACTAGAGATTACCATTCTCAAGACCATCCTGAAGTCTCATCTCATGCTCTTCGGTTCGAAGCCTATGAACTCCCAAAGCCATCAGTGCAGCCTCCTGCATCTCTTTCAGCTTCATCCGAGCTTGTTCCAGTGTCAGAGCCATCTTATTACAACGAGCCACATCAGCCCATTTCAACATTATCAGTGTCGGAGCCAGGATCATCAGATATTAAGCTGCGACTGGATGGAGTTCAGAAAAAATGGGGTAGACCAAGTTATCAATCAGCCACATCATCGACACCGGACTCTTCTTCTCAAAAAGCAACAAATGGTACCACCACCATCACATATTCAGATGGTGTTGGTTCTTCTAGTTCAAAGCCTCGAAGCACCTACGAGCCAAAGAAACCTGAAATCGACCCTGAGAAACAGAGACTCGCCGCATCATTATTTGGTGGCTCATCATCAAAAACTGATAAAAGACCATCTTCCGGTGGCCACAAGGCTGCAAAAGGACACAACCAAACAACTAACAAAACCACCACAGTCCCTAAAGAAAACCCAATCCCTGTTCAACCACCTCCAGACTTACTCGATCTCGATGAACCAACGGCTACGAGCAGTGTCACAGTTTTAGATCCTTTTAAGGAATTGGAAGGACTTCTAGACTCAAGCCAAGACGGTGCTTACCATTCTAAAGCACCTGATGTGATGGGTATATACTCAGATGCACCTGAGACTAGTCAAGCTGCTAACAGTGTAGACACTCTCTTATCAGGACTCTCAGACAGCTCGAGCGGAAACACAAGAACTCAACAACCTCAGTTCACAAAAGGACCAAACTCAAAGGAGGTTCTGGAGAGAGATGCGTTGATCAGACAAATGGGTGTGAATCCCACAAGTCAGAACCCAGCTCTGTTTAAAGATCTCCTTGGCTAGAAAACCTTCGTATCACACTTTAAGGTACCAAAGCAGCCACAAGGTAATGTCTGAGATCGAAATGAGCTGGCCTGGGCCGGTATGGTCCTCATTTTTCAAACCTACCCAGGGCTTTTTGTGCCTAGTTTTTTGTTCCCTCGTTAGAATCAATCAGTTTAAACACAAAGTCAAAATAGTGATTACATTTTAGCAGTTCTTTGTTGTATCCATAAAACATTGTATTATCATTCTAAAGTATACTTCTGTCTTAAGATTTATGTAATTAAGATTTCTCGCAGCCTATCTCATTTCTCGAGTTAAAACACACGAGCATCAGGTGTAAAGAACACTAGGCAGTAAATGCAGCAGAGATTTGTTGAGATTTTAAAATTTTTATTATCATATGTAACACATTGTTGAATTAGTTGTATTATAATCTTAAATTTTTACGGTGGTCAAATAATTTTAGATATACGCTTTTTGTAACACATATAATGCTTTTTCCTTACCACAAGGAAGGAGTTAATAATAATTTTTTCACGTTTTTCTTCATTCTTCGACTTTCTCTCTCAGATCTGAGTTCAGAAGGATTTGCAATTACATTTACAGGTGACAATCACGAGAAGAAGGTTCTTGGGTTTAGAAATTTCGCATGCTATGCTACCGAATTCTGATCGGGAGAAATCCAATTATACAAGTTTGTTGTACCTTTAATCGACACGTTGTCGAGTTTTAGGTGTTTTAGTGAGTTTGGTGTTTAGGGATTTGGAATCGGAGTTAGTGAAGCTGGAGAGAGAGAATGGAGCAGCTAAAGACAATTGGGAGGGAGCTAGCGATGGGTTCTCAGGGAGGATTTGGGCAGTCGAAGGAGTTTCTCGATCTGGTCAAGTCAATTGGTGAGGCGCGATCTAAAGCGGAGGAAGATCGGATTGTGCTCAATGATATAGAGTTGTTGAAACGGCGTTTGTTGGAGCCTGATGTGCCTAAGAAGAAGATGAAGGAGTACATTTTACGGCTTGTATATATCGAGATGCTTGGTCATGACGCTTCCTTTGGTTACATTCATGCGGTGAAGATGACTCATGACGATAATTTGGTCCTTAAGCGTACTGGTTACCTTGCTGTTACACTCTTTCTCAATGAAGATCATGATCTCATTATCCTTATTGTGAATACCATCCAGAAAGACCTGAAATCGGATAATTATCTCGTTGTTTGCGCGGCGCTTAATGCAGTGTGTAGACTGATCAACGAGGAAACAATTCCGGCGGTTCTGCCTCAGGTAGTGGAGCTGCTTAGTCATCAGAAGGAAGCTGTGAGGAAGAAGGCGATCATGGCTCTACATAGATTTCATCGAAAATCTCCTTCTTCGGTTTCACATTTGATCTCCAACTTCAGAAAGAGGCTCTGCGATAACGATCCTGGAGTTATGGGCGCAACCCTTTGCCCTCTATTTGATCTCATAAGCGCAGATGTTAGCTCCTACAAAGATTTGGTCGGAAGTTTCGTGAGCATTCTGAAACAGGTGACTGAGAGAAGATTGCCAAAGAGTTACGATTATCATCAGATGCCTGCACCCTTCATCCAGGTTTGGTGTCATGTTCCTTGTGGGTTGATTGTTTCACCTGGTTTCAGCATCCAAAACTGATTAGGTCTTTGAAAAATTGTGTATAGATTAAGTTGTTGAAGATTATGGCCTTGCTGGGTAGTGGTGATAAGCATGCGAGCGAAATGATGTACACAGTGCTTGGCGATTTATTCAGAAAGTGTGATTCCTCTACTAATATAGGAAATGCTATCCTTTATGAGTGTATTCGCTGTGTTTCTTGCATACATCCAAATCCGAAGGTTTTGGAAGCTGCTGCTGATGCAATCTCCAAGCTTTTGAAGGCATGTCTTGTTATACATATCTATTGATTCTCTCTTTTACCTGATGATGGTATCTAAATTTCTAGCTATTTTTGCAGAGTGATACTCACAATCTGAAGTACATGGCCATTGATGGTCTTGGTAAATTGATAAAAATAAGTCCAGACATCGCTGAGCAGCACCAGCTGGCTGTTATCGACTGTTTAGAGGTGAGGATGACGAGTCTCTTTGGAAATGGCATGAAGATTATCTGCCCAACTAATACCAAAATTGGAACTTTAATTGTTGTTATTTTCTTATGTGAATTCGTCTTTTTTCTTGCCTGATTTTTTGCTTTGGTGCTTTTGTGCGACAGGATCCAGATGATACACTTAAGAGAAAGACCTTTGAATTGCTCTACAAAATGACCAAGTCCTCTAATGTAGAAGTAATTGTAGGCCGAATGATCGATTATATGATTAGCATCAATGACAATCATTACAAAACTGAGATAGCATCTCGTTGTGTTGAATTAGCTGAGCAATTTGCTCCCAGCAATCAATGGTTTATCCAGGTAGCACATCTAGCATCTATTCTACAGTGTTGACTTAGTACCCCTTTTTCATGATTTGACAAAATTTTAAATGTGCCCATTCTGCAGACTATGAATAAAGTGTTTGAGCATGCAGGAGATCTAGTAAATATTAAGGTAGCACATAATTTGATGCGTTTGATTGGTGAAGGATTTGGAGAGGATGATGACGATGCAGACAGCAAGCTTAGATTATCAGCTGTATGGTGTTTATATAGCTCTTCTCTTTTCTACTTCTATGTGCAAAATATTTGTTTTGAGTCTTTATTTTTCCGGAATTTACCGTTTGTGTCTGACTGTACTTTCCTTGATGCAGGTGGAATCATACTTGCAGATTATTAATGAGCCAAAGCTTCCGTCACTGTTTCTTCAGGCACATTTTTTTCTTCTGACCTCTTCCTCATACCCTGTTGTTCTTTCACATGGAATCCACTTGTCCTAATTTTGGTTCCCAACTCTAGGTCATTTCTTGGGTCTTGGGGGAATACGGCACGGCTGACGGAAAGTACTCTGCTTCCTATATAAGTGGAAAGCTGTGTGATGTGGCAGAGGCATATTCAAGTGATGAGACTGTTAAGGTACCTTCCTGACATTCAACGATTAAGCACCTAGAAACATTTGCAATAGTTGAAGGGGTTCTGGCCAAATCTTCTTTTCTGGGGAACAAGCCCCATGCCAATGTGACTATATGACTAACGCATTTCATGCGCAACTTGTTTTCTAAATGGATAAACATGATTTACCACAAACTCCATCGACGTACTAGCTGAATATCTACTGTCTGAAATGATAATATCTCCTCTTCTCTTTGAAGGGTTATGCTGTTTCTGCTCTGATGAAGATTTATGCATTTGAAATCGCATCTGGCAGAAAGGTGGATGTTTTGCCGGAGGTTGGTATCGTTAAACTGTCTGGAAGTTCAGAAGTTCAGTCTGTTGTTTGTTTTGTCACTGACTGGTTACCTTATGCAGTGTCAATCTTTTTTTGAAGAGCTACTGGCTTCACATTCAACAGATCTTCAGCAACGTGCATATGAGCTGCAGGCTCTCCTTGGTCTAGATGCCCGTGCTGTTGAGAAAGTAATGCCTTTGGATGCAAGCTGTGAAGATATCGAGGTAAGAGTTTCTTATCATCTGCTACATTTACTTCATAGTTCTTGCATCTCATGGTCTAGTATTTTAAACCTTTCCTGAACTTAGGTTGATAAGGATCTTTCTTTTCTCAATGGTTACATCCAACAAGCTATTGAGAGTGGAGCTCAACCCTATATTTCTGAGAACGAGCGATCTGGAGTGATCAGTACCAGAGATTTCTATTCTCAGGACCATCCTGAGGTCTCATCTCATGCTCTTCGTTTCGAAGCCTATGAAGTCCCAAAGCCATCAGTGCAGCCTTCAGCTTCACTTTCAGCATCATCCGATCTTGTTCCAGTCTCAGAGCCTACTTATTACAATGAGCCCATTTCAACAGTATCAGTTTCTGAGCCAGGGTCATCAGATATTAAGCTGCGACTGGATGGAGTTCAGAAAAAATGGGGTAGACCAAGTTATCAATCAGCCACATCATCGACACCGGACTCTTCTTCTCAAAAAGCAACAAATGGTACTACCACCATCACATATTCAGATGGTGTTGGTTCTTCTAGTTCGAAGCCTCGAAGCACCTACGAGCCAAAGAAACCTGAAATCGACCCTGAGAAACAGAGACTCGCCGCATCATTGTTTGGTGGGTCATCATCAAAAACTGATAAAAGACCATCTTCTGGTGGTCACAAGGCTACAAAAGGACACAATCAGACAGCAAACAAATCCACCACCGTCCCTAAAGAAAACCAAAGCTCTGTGCAACCACCTCCAGACTTACTCGATCTCGATGAGCCAACTGCTACGAGCAGTGTTACAGCGTTGGATCCTTTTAAAGAATTGGAAGGACTTCTAGACTCGAGCCAAGACGGTGCTAACCACTCCAAAGCACCTGATGTGATGGGGATATACTCAGATGCACCTGAGACTAGTCTAGCTGCTAACAGTGTAGACACTCTCTTATCCGGACTCTCAGACAGCTCGAGCGGAAACACAAGAACTCAGCAACCTCAGTTCACAAAAGGACCAAACTCAAAGGAGGTTCTGGAGAGAGATGCGCTGATCAGACAGATGGGTGTGACTCCCACAACTCAGAACCCAACTCTGTTTAAAGATCTCCTTGGCTAGAATGAGTCTTCACAAAGACATTTTATCTCAACTTAAGTTAATCCCACAGTGCCATATGCCATGGCGAGTCGCTTACTGAAACATATCAAATCAGTGGCAAGGCAATGTTTCAGGTCGAAATGTGCTGAACCGGTATGGTACTCGGGCTTCTACATTTTCAGTCCTTAACCGGGCTGTTTTTTGTGCCTAGTGTTTTTGTTTGGTCGTTAGAAACAAACAGAGTTTGCAAAGACAGAAAGTGATTGAATTTGAGCAGTTCTTTGTTGTGTCCATAAAACATTGTTTTATTATTCTAAAGAATACTTCTCCAGCTGTTCGCTTGTATAATTATTTAATTCCAGAGACATATTACAATCTCAACAAATATTTTAATTTATCCAGAGTGTCCAGAAGATAAATCTTAATTCTCGTTTCTGTACTGTTCACTTTGTTAACGTGAGTTATAGTCCAAAAATTATTAAATTAATGAATTTTTGCAAAATAAATTTAATAGTGAGTCATAATCTACAAATTTTTAGTTAAACTAAATTTGTATAAAACAAAAAAATAATTGTGGCCTTGTGGGTTGTAGTCCATAAATTCTCAAACTAATCAATTTTTGCAAAATAAATATAATAATGAACCTACAAATTGTTAGTTAAAATAAATTTCTGAAATAAAAATAATAATTGTGGGTTGTAGTCCATAAAATCTTAATATTATCAATTTTTGCAAAATACATTTACTAGTGAGCTATAACCTACCAATTTATACTAAATCTAAATTTCTAAAAAATAATTGTAACTAGTGAGCTATAGCCCACAATTCTTAAATTAATCAATTTTTTATAGCTATAACCTATAAATTTTCAATTAAACTAAAATTTACAAAAAATTATAATTGTGGGTTGTAACTCACAAATTCTTAAATTAATCAATTTCTTGAAAATAAATATAATAATGAGATATAACTTACAAATTTTAGTTAAAGTAAATTTTTAAAAAAAAATTATTGTATGATTTAGTCCACAAATTCTCATGTTAATCATTTCTTGCAAAATAAATTTAATTTGAGTTATAACCTACAAATTTATAGTAATACTAACTCTCTCAAAAATAAATAATAGTTGTGGTTTATAGTCCACAAAATCTCAAACTAATATTCTTCTACAAAAAAAATTATAATATTATAATAACACACGAATTTTAGTTAAACTATATTTGTCAAAAAAAAAAAAAAACTTGTAAGTTAAACTATATTTTTCTGAATCAACTTTTAGTTAAAAATAAATTTTTCAAAAAAAATAATAATTGTGATTAGTCCAAAAATTCTAAAATTAAAGAATTTTCGTAAAACTAATTTGATAGCAAGGTATAGCCTAAATATTTTTGTTTAAACTAAATTTCACAAAATTCGTAAATTAATCAATTTTCGAAATAATTAAGAAGTTTGTTCTTGAGCCACGAAATAAATTATAGAATATTTTTAGATTCTTATCATTCTCAAATCTCGTTCATCATTTCAGCTCCAATTAGAAGATATAACTATATGATGGTACGAATATTCATGAAAATTATAAATAATTTATCACAAAATCCGAAAATGGATAGATTCTGCAAAGGAGGAAGGAACATTTTAACTGCAGCTTCCCAAATTCACTCAATTAGTTCAAGAAGCATCAAAACTTACCTATCGAAATAAGCGATTAAATTCGTAAACCACTAAACAAAACATTTTGAAACAACAGATCCCAACTCCAACGAAGAGCACCAAACTCTGAAGATCCTTAACGATTAGCCTTAGCAACACGTTCGATTTCATCCTTCTTTTTAATAGCATAGCTGCAAAATCACACCATTTGTTAAGTTGAATCTCTAAACCTAAAATCAAAGAGTACCAAGTCAATTTAGCAGAGACGATGAAGAGTGTTGTGTTTACCTGTTGGATGAACCCTTTGCAGCGTTAATAAGTTCATCTGCAAGGCACTCTGCAATTGTCTTGATGTTTCTGAATGCAGCTTCACGTGCACCAGTTGTAAGCAAGTAGATAGCTTGATTCACTCTCCTTAGTGGAGAGATATCAACAGCTTGTCTCCTCACAACACCAGCAGATCCAATCCTAGTAGCATCTTCACGTGGTCCACTGGTCCAATGAACAACAGCAAATTGAGAAGAGACAAAAGGTTTTAATCTTTGTAAGAGGGATTTCTGTATAAGGTTTAATTTTACCTGTTGACAATAGCGTCGATGATGACCTGAATTGGGTTCAAGTCAGTCAAGAGATGGATGATTTCCATGGCGTGCTTGATGATACGAACTGCCATCAGTTTCTTACCATTGTTCCTCCCGTGCATCATAAGAGAGTTTGTGAGCCTCTCAACAATTGGGCATTGAGCCTTCCTGAATCTCTTAACAGAGTATCGTCCAGCGGTGTGGGGGACAAAAGTTGCATGCTTGGCAGGCTGAACTCCAATATAATCAACAAGACTGATATCTGTGACCTGAATGACAAAAAATTAAAAGAAAATCAACTCTATAAGCTATAGGATTAAAAAGGGTCACTTTGTCAAGTTATTAGGATAAAGAAGTATGAGCTGCTATCAATTACACCAAAAAGGATCAGCTAGGTGACCTCAAAATAGAAATCTCGTCAGAATCTCCAAGCTTAAATGGAATGCATTACGAAAAACTAACATAAGGTTTCTTCTTATTAACCAAATTCGTTGGATTAGTGAGCTAAAAAAGTACTTTAGGACTCAGCAAAATTGTACCTCCAACGAAAGAGCAGAAGACCCAAACAAGCAATGTATGTATATTGAAATTGAACCTAAACGATTGAAATTGAACCTAAACGATTGAAATTGAGCCTAAACG
The DNA here is from genome assembly GCA_000411095.1 of Aethionema arabicum. Lineage (NCBI taxonomy): Eukaryota > Viridiplantae > Streptophyta > Magnoliopsida > Brassicales > Brassicaceae > Aethionema > Aethionema arabicum. The sequence continues at coordinate 54,542 of KE150573.1, forward strand.
ATTGAAATTGAGCCTAAACGATTGAAATTGAAACAAAGGACAAATGACCATAACATATCACCAGAGAGAGGCAAAAAGGAAGAAGCTAGATGCCAACTAAATCTAACATTGGATACGACAGAGATTGCAGAAAAGTAGATCGGTAGGAGCAATATCAGGAACAAAAGAGAGCGACAACCGGAAGAAGTCGAAGAGTGACTGTTTGTTGAAGGTTGCAAAGAAAAACAATACGAAAGGGTAAAAAAATTACCGAAACGTCATCAAAGCTCCATCGGTTGAAAAGCTTGACCTCATTGGTAAGCTGTTGCTGAATTTCAGCATCTACTTCTGCGACGGCCATGGCTGGGTGACAAAACAAAATATGAGCTAAAATCCACAGAAAGAGAACAATAGGAATGATTGAGAGAACAGGATAGAAAGAAGAGCACCTGTAAGGCTGTTCGTGAGTGTGGCGCGGAAGAGAGACGAGAGATCCAAATAAGCTCTGACGACTATAAACCCTAATTTGATCACTCAGAGTGTATATATACAGCAAAATTAGGTTTATAACTTTATTTTAATGGGCTTTAAACTAATTTAGCTATTGGGCTTCAAAATAAAAATAATATGATTCTAAGATGGGCTGTGTATACTAAAAGTCCATATAATAAAACAATTAGTTAAATATCCTAGTGGGCTTTTTGGCTTCAAAATATAGTTTGTATATTGGGCTAATTCGTTATTGAAATCATAAGGGCCGAAAAAATACTTTTTATTGCCAAACTATACCAACAAAAATATAAAATAGTTTGATCAAGTTTTTTTTAATATAATGTATGTTAAATATAAACTGCATTAAAGTGACGAAAAAAAATATAAACTGCATTAAAATCAAATAATTTCAAATGTTTTTTTTTCATTTGTGGTGAAACGTTATTATTAATTAATTTTAATCTTTCGAACAAATTAAATAATTAAAAAACTCATCTTATGATTGGGGAAAAACAAAGTCAAAGACACAAGAACATTACCTAGCATCTCTCTGTCTTGTTTTCTGTATTATATAATTTTTTTTATTACTCAAAACCCTTCAAATAATCTACTTATAAATGTAAAATGAATAGATAAATAAAATTCGAAAAAACAATAAATATTTGAAAAAAATAAAGAAATTTTTCCTCAAGCTATGTATTTATTCTATAAGATTCAAATAATTTTAATTTTGATCTAATTTACAATTCTCCGTGTAGATATTCGATGGCAAAACAAATACAAAAATATTATTGAGTGGGTACATAAAATGTCCAAAATAAAATAAATAAAAAAACAAATTTTAACTTTTATAATGATTTTATATGTTGTTTACAAAAAAAAATGATTTTATATGCCACTATTTTGCATTATATAGGGAATCTATATATAATAAATGAATTAAATAATATTCCCAAAAAATTCAATAATTTTCCAAACTACTATTGATTATGAGCGAGAAGGTGAAGACGGCGAACACGAAGTTGACCAGACCACAATACGATCAAATCGATCGAAGAATAAGAAGGAAAAAAACCGATAAAGGAATAAAAATTTCTGTAATGGAGATTTGAAGAAGAGATTAAGATTTAAGATTTAGAGGAAAATAATGGTGGAAGGTTGGCGAAATGGATTTCGTGAGGCGACGAATTCGAAGCCTTTGTTTGTAACGATCTACGCGACTGTGATCGTCGGTGTTCTCGTCTCTTCCTTCTATGTCTTCTCCGCCATTTACTCTCCCTCTAATGGCTCCTCTTCTTGGCTCTCCTCTCCTCCTTTCTCCAGTAATTTCTTCCTCTTCTCTTTTCATGTATTCTGGCGGCAAATCACTATTTCTGCTTCGCATTGCTTTCGAATTTGTGTTCTGGGTTTGATTTTTAGGTTGATTCCTTAAGCTACTTGATTTCTAATCACTATTAGCTTTCGCTTTTGGTGAAATTTTTGGTGTTTTGATTCTCCAATACTGTAATTCGAGCTCACGGTTGACCTTAAATCTCAGTTTTTGTTTAAAACCAGTTCTTCTGATCGGAATTTTGAATCAATGGATTCTAATCTGAGATGTGATATGACTTTTGATCTCTGTTGTTGATTTTCACTGGTAGTTTTTGAATCAGCTCCATGATTTACTCGTCTACTTGGATCTGCATTTAGTTGCATATAGATCTCTCTAGGTAGTACAAACTTAAGCTTTTTTTCTTTCTTTTCTCTACTATGTTTTCATGAGTTGGTACTTTGCAGCTGCTGGCCGAATTCATCGTCTTCCAGAAGAAAATTCAACGTTTGAGTTATCAGCATCACCACCACCACATACACTGCCGCCACCACAGACTCTGCCGCCACCAGAGGAGCCTGAAGAGAAACCATTAGGTACAATTTGGGTGTCTCCTCCTCGAGACAAGAAGATGCCTCCGCTTGAAACCTTTAAATTGACAAAAGAATTGGTTGGCAAAAGAGTGAAAGACAATGTTATAATAGTGACATTTGGGAATTATGCATTTATGGATTTCATCTTGACTTGGGTTAAACACTTGACTGATTTAGATATCTCCAATATCCTAGTTGGTGAGTTTCTACTTCTAACATCTATGTTTTATGTCTACTTCACCTAAAATCTGCCAGTGACCTCATCTTTCGGTGTTTATTGTATGAATAGGAGCGATGGATACAAAGTTACTAGAGGCTTTGTATTGGAAAGGCATTCCAGTTTTCGACATGGGAAGTCATATGAGTACAGTTGATGTTGGGTGGGGTTCCCCAACATTTCACAAAATGGGAAGAGAAAAAGTTATACTCATAGATTCTGTCTTACCTTATGGTTATGAGCTACTGATGTGTGATACTGACATGGTGTGGCTTAAGGTATGTGCTTATTCGGCTGCTCTTCGCACATTTTGAACACTCTTATTCATCATCTTGCCTTCCTTACAGTCTTGCTTCTGATTTGTGTAACAGAACCCTCTGCCTTATTTGGCTCGATACCCGGATGCTGATGTTTTGACGTCAACCGATCAAGTTGTACCTACAGTTGTGGATGATAGTTTAGATATATGGCAACAAGGTAGGTATTAGCTAAAAGCATGCATTATTAACCTTTTATATGATTACTAACAGCTAATCTGCTCACATGGATACTAACCTTGATTTCAACTGTTATTTTCCTTGTACTTCGAAGTTGGTGCTGCATACAACATAGGAATCTTCCATTGGCGGCCAACAGAATCTGCGAAAAAGTTGGCAAAAGAGTGGAAAGAAATTCTCTTAGCTGATGATAAGGTTTGGGATCAGAATGGCTTCAATGAGATTGTTCGGCGACAGCTTGGTCCATCTGTTGATGGTGGTAATGGACTGTTCTACGCTTATGATGGAAATCTTAAAGTTGGGCTTTTGCCTGCTAGCATATTTTGCAGTGGCCACACTTACTTTGTTCAGGTACCTTTGGCTGCTGTTTCCTGTCTTCTTTCCTTTGTGCCTGCAGGATTGGTCTAATAGATGTTTTTTCTTTTGTTTTACTGTAGGCTATGTATCAACAGCTTAGACTGGAACCATATGCCTTGCATACTACATTCCAATATGCAGGTACTGAAGGAAAACGCCACAGGCTACGAGAGGGGATGGTTTTCTATGATCCACCAGAATACTACGATTCACCAGGTAAATCCTTGGGCGCAAGATTCAGACATAAATCTTGTTCACGGGAAACCAAATTGATGTAGTGAGTTCCAACAATGCAGGAGGTTTCATCTCGTTTAAGCCATCTATTCCAAAGAGTTTGTTACTAGACGGGAAGCACACCATTGAATCGCACTTTACTCTTGTTAACCACCAAGTACGCATGTACTAACCTAACATAGTCCTCAGGAACTATATGCTAACTTGACAATCTACATGATCTTATCACTTACATCTCTACCTTTGGTTTCACTTTACAGATGAAACAGATCAGATCAGCTTTAGCTATTGCTTCTCTGCTAAATCGTACACTGGTGAGTCTAGCCAACAGCTTATATGCATATTTCCACGCTTTCTTTCTTTAAGAGGGTCAAATGTAAGAGTTGAAAATAAGCTATTGTCTACAATGTTCAGATCATGCCCCCGATCTGGTGCAGGTTAGATAGGCTGTGGTTTGGGCATCCCGGTACTCTTATCGGATCTTTGACTCGACAACCTTTCATCTGCCCTCTAGATCATGTGTTTGAGGTACTTCCATTATGTCAAAGCCACATTACCTTTTACTTCTTTCTGTTTAAGTACCTCTTAACACCCGATGAGTTCATCAACTACAGGTGAATATCATGTTGAAAGAGTTACCCGAGGAAGAATTCGGTCCCGGGATTGATATCAGAGAGTATTCTTTCCTAGAAAACCCATTATTACCTAAACAAGTAATGCATATTCTTCACCACCGAGATATTATTGCATATATATTCATATGAAATCTCATGAATGCTCCCTTTTGTCAGGTAAAGGAGTCATGGATTGAAGTTGAGCTTTGTCAAGAAGGAAAAGAAGGATGCGTAGCTTCAAACACCACAAACCCTTCTCGCGTTCTTAAGTTCCCTAAACGAAGCAACGAAGAAACGGTAAGTTAGACTTCTTCTGATCAGTTTCACCATTTCAAAACCACTTCTTAGCTTAATCGTTATGTTTCGTGCTTACCGTAGTTTAAATCAATATTCTCTTCCTTCAACAACATCAAAGTGATCAAGTTTTCGTCTGTTCAAGATGCTTTCATCGGATTCTCCAACAAAGTAAGTAGATTCTTTAAACTGTGGACATTTCAAACACGTTGATCTTTGCAATGTAAGTGTAATCTGACCAAAACTTGATCAATCGTAAACTGATTAAATCCGGTTTCTGCACAGGAGCAAGAAGAGAGATTTAGAAGACGAGTAAAGAGATATGTAGGAATATGGTGTTGTGAAGAGAACAAAACTCCAGGACATATTTACTACGATATGTATTGGGACGAGAAACCTGACTGGAAACCAGTTCCTCCCCAGACACCAGAAGAAGATCATCCTCCTCTCTGATACCTTTTGCAGATCAGACACGAAGAAGATGAAGCTTACACGATCTCCTTGAGTTAAACGGAGACTTACTAGGAAGTTTTTCTGACTACTTTTTACTGTAGAAACTCTCACTTCCTTTGGCTTCTCTTTACTTAATGTATCATGTTTCAAAGCTAGGTCTGAAACACAAAGAAATCCTTGTCCTGTTACATCTCAATTTCTTATAAATTGTAGTTTTAATAAAGCACTACTTCATTGAAACCACATCTCATTCTACCAAAAACAAACAAGCTTTCTTCAACACTAACTGTTCAAAATGATATAAGAGGTACAATGCACTAGACTTTAGCTAAACTACCTTGAAAAATCGTCATCTTCGATACATAATTTTTCCCCTGCCCACTTAGATGGGACCTGTGATCGCCAGTCTAGATACGACCACCAAAATAAAACGATACAGATCAGACTAATAGATGGTAAAAAAGAAACTTTGTTCTTGAAGGATCATTTAGACTTAGGAAAATGTTGAGACAGGAGCTTAGCAATCTCCATGAAGCCAACCGTTTCTTTCCCATTGAATATCGACTTCAGTTTCTCATCGCATTGTATCTCCCTCTTGTTAGCTGGATTCTGCATTGATGTCAAAATAGAGTTGTGTAGGAAATCAGAATCTCTCAAATGAGTGTCATAAAAGGAATGCCTTCAGTTATAAACCATTGAATTCAAAGACCAGAAGCAAAATCAAAGTGTATTACAAAAAGCAAGTGATTTCTTAACTACACATGAACAAGAACAGAAGGGTATAGTTGCAAGGTTAGGCTTTCAAAGGTTAACTCAAAACAAAATCGTTAAACTATAACTTCGAGATAACAAGCAAATAGATCTAGTTGCTGTTACAGCAACAAGATGTAGCAGCAGCAAGATCTGCAAATCTGAAATATCTTCAGCTTCCAAACAACTGACAAACGCAACATCTTGTTCTAGCATATCCGAGATATCCTAAGAAACTTATAAACGCAGAAAACGCTTAACCAGATGTTCTCACATAGAACAGTCTGTTTTCTATCATTCTATAACCTTTATAGCAATCAAACCCTAAGTGCATAAACAGAAGATGTAAGTAGAAAATCCAAACCTGGAGATTATGAAGCTTGATATGCTCCCAGATTTTCTTCACAGCAGTTGTTCGGGCGACCTCGTTGGCCCCAACAAACTTAGCTAGTGACTGCGAAACGGGGAGCACTTTCAATATTCCTTTTCCTTCACCAGTGCTGACGCTGGTGGCCGAGGAAAATGCAGCCTTCGTCATCAGTACCCTGTAAGCTCCGAAAACCCTAGAAACTGCCGCCATTTCTTCTTCGTCACACCGTTTGAATAAGGAAGCAGATCGCTCTCTCTCTCTCTCTCTAAAACCCTAGAACAAAATATAACAGCTTCCAAAACTTGTAACGTTTAATGAAAGTCTCTCTGCTCTTTACGGTTCATGAGAGTATAATGGGCCCTTAGTTTGGGCCTTCCAAACTAAAGAATCTGGGCCTAACATTTATAAATTAAGCTATACATTTAAACATATAAAATTGGCTCTTAGTTTGGGCCTTCGAAACAAAGAATCCGGGCCTAACATGTATAATTAAGCCATAACGTGTAAGCATATATAATGGGCTCTTACTTTGGGCCTTCAACAACAAAGAATCTGGGCCGTACATGTATAATTAAGCTATACATGTAGACATGTATAATGGGCTCTTAGTCTGGGCGAAAGTAAAGTATCAAGAAATATGGTGCTATTTATAGAAGGAAAAATAAATATAAGGGCCTATCTACAATTAATGATGATTTTCATCAAGGTAAACGACGCCGTTTTACACGCCTAGCTACTCACTGGCGACTCCGCGCCACAATGACGCAACGAGTCTTCGTCGCTACAATTCACCGGTAAAGAATGTAAAAGCGCTTCATTTTTCTTGCTTCACTTAACATTTTACTCTTCCCAAAGCGTATTGCGTAGAACCCTAGATCACTATTGAGTAGATGAATAATCAATTGTTTACATTTCAGAATTCAATTGAGTGATCTGGAGAAGAAACTCGTTGTTGATTTCAATGATTTATATGATGATTCCTGTCCTCAATTTTTTAGTTCTAAACAGTTTTTTCAGTAACCCTTGAAAATTTTAGCTCTTTTGGTGGTCTTACTTACACCTATATTGCTATACAGAAATCTGTACCAAGAGAAAAACAAGGTTTTTTTCTGGTTCATCATGTGAGACTCTGCTTATTTAATGTTTATCTCGTTAAAGGTAAGGATGTTGTTCTTACTTTAATACATTAAAAGCAGAGACTAGTGTAGTCTATATAAAGCAAAAGAGCATGATTCGATTACCAGAAGATCTCTTTAGCTGATGTATAAGGATGATGTATTTAGGTCTAAGACAGCAACATGAGTTAGGAGAAGGAAGAGTATATGTGGATGACGTTCCTTGTTTATGTATTTTCTTAGGTGGTTTTTCTTGGTGATGATAATGACACATGACAAAGTAGAGAGTGACATGGATCATTTTCAGGTTTGATGTCTTTTTTTGCATCAGCTTCCACTTACCTAAAGTGATCCGTTCAGATATGTAAGCTTATCGTGTGGGTCTCTTTCTTGATTGTTTATTTTGATTTGCGTAGACTGTAGCATCTCTTGTCTTTAGATGAAGTATGATTACAGCTTAAGTTGTGAAGCGAACATCAATACTGTTCATAAAGCTTATAATTGGGTAAATAGTTCTCTTTTAGTTGAATGGTTCACATCAAGATTGCCTTTTTGAGAGTGAAAAAAAAACAGAACTTGAGACAAAATTGTGAGTCATGATCAGATATGCTTGTTCTTGTCCTGTCACTGTTAGTCTTAGCACCAAAAAGTTATCTAGTTCCGTTCTGATACCTGTCTCCATGTTTTCTTTCCAGTTGATGCACTTGCAAGTGATTCACATTAAGACCAAACACGCTGCTACTTGCAACTATGCTCACTGTTGTTATACATGATTTCACTACTTTATTCCGGATTTTAAAGTATTATCATCTAGCCTACAATAAGATGAAAGTTTTGGGTGAATTTGATTGAAAAAAACCCACATCATTGCTCGTTTCTAATCCTAATTTATTCTTTGGTTGCAGCAAAAAGACTCTCTGGAGTCTCTCATCCATTGCATTCCTAGTTGTCATCCTCTTCTGGTGTTTACCTCAGTTTTACTCGACGCAATGCCATATATGCAATGAACCGATAACCAACCAACATAACTGCCATGACAGTTACGTCTATCCATAAGTTGTTCAGTCCCATTGATTTAACAGCTGGAAAATCTCCGACTCTACACCAGACTCCCTTTGAGCACTCATAGTAGTCTTCATCAGTGTAGTGAACACCCAAAAGCAGCTTATAGCAGTAGTAACTGTAGCTCAGGTACTTGAGCCAAACAATGAATGGAGGGATTTGCTGGACGTAGTACCCTCCGGCAATGAGGAACACAAGTGTAGTAACGGATGCTAAAGTAGTGGCTTGTTTGATGTTCATAAGCAGAGCACCAAAGGCTAAGCCTAGACCTTGAGCGACAAGGACATTGAAGAGGACAATGAGTAGTGAAAGGATGAAGGTAATGGGGTCAGGTTTAAGTCCACCCATCCAGTAAATAATGATCACAAATGCAGTTGGAAGAGCAAGTTCCAAAGGTAGATCCCCAATATTTCTAGCCATGAAATAGGAGGAAAGACGGTACATTCCTGATGATCGCTCTTTGATTAGCATTCTTTTCTCTTGAGGAAATGTGAAAACTGCGTTGTAGAGTGGATAGAAACCCCAGAAGACTGAGAAGAAGAATAGCAAAGCAATCTGCATCAAGAACAAATGTAGAACCATGGTTAGATCACTGATGTTTTGTATCTTGGTTTTCGCTTAAGAGTGGTTTCGATGAATATAGATAGGCTTACTCTATCTTGTATGTGAGATTTTGGAGTATGCCACCATAGAAGGCCACCAAGAAAAGCCACACTGATGACTTGGAAAATCTTGAGTTTGTTGAAAGATTCAAATCTCCTTTCTCTGATCCCTCTTTGGATCAGTACAGTGAACTGGTACCACCAAGTTGTGCACCATTGTTCTGACTTGGGGTGTTTTGCTGCTCCATTCAAAGAAGAGAACGTCAGATTAGTGATTGCAGACTAGCAGAAGTATCACAGAACAAGAAGTGGAAAACTACCAGCAGATTTGTTGTTACTGTGGGAATCTGAATTGCTGAGTTCCGCTTTAAGTTTTGCAGAAATGTTCTTCTGATAAGCTAAAACAAGTGTTTCTTTCACTGTTTTCTGCTCTTGCTCCGAGCTCTCCCCTTGAGAATCAGGTGTCACTCCTGCAGGGTTTCAAGTCTAGATGAGTTACAGAAAAAGTGGGTTTAACCCAAATAGAGAAGGGTCAGTCAATTTACCGTTTGCTAGGTCAACTAAGAGGTCAGCTGGGTTAACTGTCATGGAAGTGGAGAACCCAACAGAGTTAAAATATTCCAAAGCTGAAGAGGCAAGGCCATAATATATAGGACTTCCTTCAGACAGCAACACGACCTTATCAAACATATGATACAAACGGCTTGATGGCTGATGAATGGTGGTGACGATGGTTCTTCCTCCAGATGCCAACCGTTTAAGAGTGGTTAGAATCCGTTGAGCAGTGGTTGAGTCAAGACCTGACGTTGGTTCATCAAGAAGGAGCAAGCTAGGATTGATCAGCATTTCTTGACCTATACTAACCCTCTTCTTCTCCCCACCTGATATTCCTCTAAACAAAGGCCCACCAATCATGCTGTTTCTACACCGGGTTAATCCTAGTTCAGCGATAACTCTGTCCACATGCTCGGCCTTCTCGTCTTTGGTCAAACTGCTTGGTAAGCGTAGGAGTGCAGTGAAGAAAAGAGTCTCCCATACCGTTAGATGAGGGTAAAGAACATCTTCTTGAGCTACAAACCCTGTTCTACGTTTGATATATCCAGAGAAATTCTGACCGTTGTAACTGACTTTACCGGAGAAACTGTGAGCGAGACGGCCTCCAAGAGCTGAGAGCAGAGTAGTTTTGCCACTACCTGATGGACCTAACATGGCTAGAATCTCTCCAGGGTAAACCATTCCTGTTATCCCATTCAAAATCGTCTTCTCTTTGCTGCTACATGATCCCAAATACTCACCCTTTTGCTCTATCTTAATCTTATACACAACATCCTGAAACTGAACACATACAAACCACACCAAACCGGACATGATCGTTAGATTGCATCCCACCAAAGCTACAAGTATGAGGTAAGTTCATGATTCAGAGAAAGAGAGAGGAACCTTTAGCGTTATTGGGTACATGGAGGGTTCGAGATTGTGTTGTGCAGACATGGTATGGGTCTTGGTTAAATCATGAACCAGAGCTCCACCATTTTCTTCAGGTCTTGGTGCTATGCAGTTCTGAGGCATGATGGCTTTAAGTAAGTTTCTTTGATAACTTTCTTCTTCACCTTCTGAGCATATAAATATATACTAGTGATGAAACACACAATCACACACTTAGTACTTAGAGAGAGAAAGAGAAACTTTTACTATGTTTTTGCAGATCAATCATCAATGGTGGATACCCACCATTAAAATATTAAAAAGCTTAAATCTTTACTTAATATTTATACATATCTCTTCCTTTTCTTCCATTAATTAGAATCTTACCTCTTAATTTGAGTTCATTATATACTAAACCACTCTTTTGACTCCTCTAGATTCTTATATTCCTCAACGGTATTGTTCTCCAAACTAATTAACCTTTTAACCGTTTTGATGTTGATTTCAGAGCAACTTGTGTAAGGAGCTTAAGCATATAATCAATGGAGTCTGGTAACATCTGCTCTTTCTTTAGTTACACATCTTAGATTAAATAGAGAAATACAAAAAAAATTTAAAAAAAATTAAATTATAGATGAACCAATAATGATGTTTTCCACCATTTTCACAAATCTTATAAAAAAAACTGGCTCTGGCTGGATCACAAGAGATCCAAGTGGGAAGATCCTTTAAGATCTTCAAAATAGTAATATCTTAATTAGTTTATATTTTTTCGTTGATATATTAATAATTTCTCTTAATTCTTTTATGATATTTTAATTAAACATCTCATATAATTAGTTTGATCATGTCTGTATTCATTATTATGATGCTTTCATGTGCTACTGTTGTCTGCATCTGAAACACTTTTGTGTTCCTAAATGAATTATTTTTGCCTAAAGCAGACATTATAATAATTACTAGATTTGGTGTAGATACTCAAATTAGTTTAAGTTTTACTCAGATTTATTAATTTTTTTTAAATTTTGTTTCCCTGTCTTAATCAGTTTATATATGACACGTGAATTAATGTTGCAGCTTGTGTCTAAGCAGAATTCGAGTACAGGCAAATACGTTTAATTGTAAAGTTTTTTTTTAATTATGTATTATTGTTTTATATAAGTGATTGTTGCAAAACTTATTAGAAGAAATGAAAAAATTGGTAATTTGTAGTATTTTTATTTAATTTAATTTAATATATGTTTTCAACCTAATAGGAAAAGAAAACCATATGAATTAAGGATGTGGTTTTAGAAAAGTTTATTCTAATTTTAATATTAAAAAAATGTGATTTATTTAACTTGGACTATTCTTTGTCTAATAGAATTATTCTCTTATTCTCTATGTTTCTTCAATTTTTTTGTTATTTTTTTTTCTTACATTATTTCAACACTAAAACTTAGTTCATCCTAATTTTAGTATGTAAGTGTTTGTTTATATTAGATTATTCATACTTTCTTAGATAATAATCATCAAAATATAAAATAGTAATTGAAAAAAATAGTATAAATTATGATAGATCATAAAAGAATTAAAATTATATATCGTTAAGAATCCAATTTACTTTTTTGAAAAGGTTTTTTTTAATTCAAACTTGAAATTCTTAGACAGATTAAATCGGAATTATTGAAAATAAATCAAGATAATTAAAAATAAAAGAAAAAGTTGTATGCTATAATTAAAATGATAGTGAAAGCATAAGATCCTACTCATCTCATTCCATATCGTGTAAAGTAATCTTCAAAGAATTTTAATTTCCTTTTTTATTGATTATAATTCCTTTCTATTTAATAATTTTTGTTTGTTTGAATTATATTTATATTAACAACCCACTTGCTTATAAATTGACCTATACGCAGGAATAAATCGAAAATATTGAATTATAATTATATGCTAACCTTTTAATAAGCAACTATGGTTGTCAAGTAATTTAAAAAATAATATATACATATATGAATATATATTTACAAAATTTATCACAAAAATAAATTATCACTTGTTATCGTTTACGATTCAATTATTGTGATAATTTTTTTTTGGTAAGTATTATTAGAAAAAATAATAATTAAAGATCATCACAATAAACAATTAATTAATACTTAATTTTGATAATTTGGTAAATTAAAATACTAGTTTCCATGATTTGTTTGTTTAATAACTATTAGAGTATATTATACTATTATGATTCTTGAGAATAATAATAATAACGATTAATGTAATGTATTGTAATCATCACGCGATGTTTTGTGTATATATAAACATATCATATAAATACATGATTTAATAAAATGATAAAGGAAGATCTTGTAAAATATGCTTGTCTCAATGGCATTTGATTTATGGATCCTTGGACTTAATTAATATTTTAGTTTTGTAGTTAACTATTCGATACTTTTGTATGTTTTTAATTAAGAAATTAGTTGTTTTTATTTAATATATTATCCTATAATTTCCATTTAATTATTTAGATCATTGTTTTCTTTAAAAAAATTGGTCTGCATTTCATCAAATAACGTTTTTTTCTTTTTTATTTAATTTTTTTTTCCGTCAAAATATTGCATTAATATAACTTACGAACGTGGTTTGTCTTGGTTCACAAAATACATAATAGATAAAGGGAGATTTATGAAAAATGTTATTTCATCTATAATATATTTCATCTATAATTTATTTAATTAATTTATGAAAAATGTTATTTCATCTATAATATATTGTTTGTAAGAAGCTTTTCGTAGAGTTTTCTACAAAAAAAAAGGTTTAGGATGCTAAAATTAATTTACTAATTTATAAAAGAATTTAGTGTATAGTTTAATTAGTGGCTAGAAATTAAATAAAATGAAGGGAGGTGGCGCACGCGTGCCTAACAAAATATGCTTATTCTGTTTCTTCTTTAAGACTATAGTATACATTATCGAATATTTATATTTGTAGTATAGTCCACATTTTTTTAATTTATCTTTTCTCTTTACTTTATTTTACCATATTGTAATAAGAGAATACAGAATAAAATCATTTTTGATAGAAACTTGGTAGAATAAGGTTTTATATTCCGAGGTAAAATAACAATAAATAATCATGTTTTTTTTTACCATATATATATATATTTAATTAAATCGGATAAACATATAATATAATTTAAAGAATCAACAACACAATAATGATCGTTAACTGCCGCATTAGTTTTATTGTACAAAATTACTAAGTAATAGTTATATAATAATAAGAAAATTTAATTACTGTTATAAGCATTAATTAAAATATAAACATGACTTGTTTGATATACATATATACATGTTTGATGTGGGTTAGTTATAAATCTAAATTATTTACCGATTTGGAACGTTGTTATATTTTTCTTTGTTTGTAATGAGTGGAGACATATATTTCATGATAATTAGAAAGCATCATTGTGAGCTTGACTATATATATATATTTATCTTATCATTTCATATAATTGCTGCAGGTACCATATCATATATCTCATGGTCGGGCTATATATATTATATATATACACACTCCAACTTGGATTATACATACATATATATACATATGTCTTGCCCTCATCATTTATATTTATTGTTCGAATCATACACTTTGTATTGTAGCGAGTGTACAGCTACCCCACTCTTTTCTTTTGTAAAATTTATTTTATTTCATTATATGCATTATGTATTTTTTTTTTCCAAATATGTAATTTTATCAATATATACAATTCTGTAAGACATGTAATTTTACCTTTAGAATCATTTTTTTTTCTTTCTATTAAAAAACCAACATTTTGTTGGTACCGGTAGATTCAATTTTTTTGTATTGTGGGTTTACATAGTCCATCAAAAGTTTAAGGTTTAGGGTTTAGATAAAAAAAATTAGGGTTTAAAGTTTAGAGTTTAGGGTTTAAGGTTTTAGGGTTTAGAGTTTGAAATTCGTGGTTTCATGATTTGTTGTGAAAAGCCTATGGACTTGTGTCTATTGAGAAAACACATGTGTTTATAATTAAATATATATATATCATCATATATATTATACAACTCTTGCTATTTAAAAAAAATATGTATGTAGATATAAAAACCTAATTACCTGGAATGGCGGGTGGATGCTTGTGTCCTAAGAATCACATTCATTTGTTGTTCATCTGTCTTCTTCAATCGCCCAAAAAAACAAATCAGACCAGATTCGAGTAGCAATCAAGCAATCAAATTTACTAAACAAAGAGGCAAAATCAAATAATTTCTCAATCTGGCTCTTACCTCTATCTTCTCTCGCTCCACGAACAGGATTCGTCGGAAAAGAAGACAACGCCTGATGACGACGACGGTGGCGAATGTTATGGAGAGAGAAGCTTGGAAAGCACACGTGGCAATGGTAGGAGTACAAGTATTCAACGGTGGATATCACGTCATCACCAAAGTAGCTCTTAACGTCGGCGTTAATCAGCTTGTCTTCTGTGTCTTTCGTGATCTCATTGCTCTCTCCATTCTTGCACCTCTTGCCTATTTCCGTGAAAAGTACCTTCAAAATCCAACCCTATACACATATATATATATACACACATACTTGTTCAGATCTTATGAGATATGAATCGAAGGATTCAAAACAGATCTGAAACATTTTATGCTTACACAGTCTCTGTTTGGTGGTTGCAGGAAGACAAGACCTCCTTTGAATAAGCGTTTTCTCTTAGCATTCTTCTTTCTTGGGTTAACTGGGTAAGTAGTTTTGCTTCTTCTTGCTCTGTAACCTGTGGATTTTCTTCACCTGCCATGGCTTTTATGTATTGGATCAACTTCTTGATTAGGATATTTGGCAACCAGCTTCTGTTCCTTATTGGTTTAAACTACACGAATCCGACTTATGCTGCAGCCATTCAACCATCAATACCAGTCTTTACTTTTATCCTTGCTGTCATAATGGGGTAAAGATCATCAATTCTGTTACTGTACTTCTCTGACTCTTGCGAGAAATAAGAGATAGGTAGAGAATCAATACCTGAATCTCTTTATTTGTTGTGTGGTTGCAGAACAGAAAGAGTGAATTTATTCAGACTGGAAGGTCAAGCTAAGGTAGGAGGCACAATTGTCTGTGTTGTGGGAGCAGTACTGATGGTTTTGTTTCGTGGACCAGCTTTGTTTGGGGAAAGAGAAGTTGAGTTCTTGGGCCATGGTGAAACGAGTGTGCAGGATCAATCTAAATCATCTCCACACTTCTTGTCTAGTGTTTTCAATGGACTTGGGAAATGGAACTTGGGAGTTTTGTGTTTGATTGGGAACTGCACTTGTATGGCTGCTTTTCTAGCTATCCAGGCATGTCCTCTGCTTACACCTTTGCCATATTTTCAGACAACTTAGTCTTTAACTGACCGGCGATGCCCTTGTTGTACTTAAAAACTCATCAGGCTCCTCTCTTGAAGAAGTATCCAGCGAATCTTTCAGTCACAGCATACTCATACTTCTTTGGCACCATGCTTATGGTGTCATCAGCTTTTTTCATGACTAATGAGTCAACAAATTGGAGTCTCACAAGATCGGAGTTCTTTGCAGTTGTCTATGCAGTAAGTTCCTCACCCCATAAATGTCATGAACTTTGACCAAAATGTGTAAACTAGTGCTTCCTCTGTGCAGGGTGTTGTTGCGTCTGCCCTGAACTATGGTCTCTTAACGTGGTCAAATAAGATCTTGGGGCCATCCTTGGTCGCTCTCTATAATCCACTTCAGCCTGCAGCGTCAGCTTTCTTGTCCAAAATCTTTCTTGGAAGTCCTATCTACTTGGGGAGGTTTAAAACTGTCTTCTTTTTCTCTTGGCTATTCTCAGCCATTGATGGCATCTGTATAGAGTTGCCTTCTGCACAAACTGACTCTGCTTTTTCTCTTCTTTTCCGTAGCATTATAGGCGGATGTGCAATCATCTCAGGTCTTTACAGTGTCACCTGGGCATCCTACAAAGAAAAAAAGGCAGCAACAGATTCCATACCGATAACTTCAAAGGAAGCTGAACCATTGATCTACAAGGACCATAAGAACACTAATATAGGACATCTATTCACAAATACGCCTATCTCTTCACCAAAATCCGCTGATTGAACAAAATTCCAGCTTCTCAAATTGACTAGGGTGTGCTGCGACGTTTTCTTGCTCTCCTTTCATGAACAAAAGAGCCTATTTTATACTTTTTCAAACAGTGTATATACATATACACATCAATATTTACATGTCTTGTGAACAACAGTCCGGTTATTAGGTTAATCATCTAGTGATAGAAGAACTGGTGGGGTGATCTCGTTCAAGAACGTGTCTTGCACTTCGATACCAGAAGCTTTCATCTCATAGAGAAGCTTAATGGCCTCAATGTAGAATCCGTTCTGCATATAAGACGCTACCATAGCGTTCCAGCAGGTGAAACTCCTCTCATCCTCCACAGCCCTCAACACCGTCTCTGCATTTTTTGCAAACCCATACTTCCCGTACATTTCAACCAACCCTGTTTGTATCATACAGTTTGATTCAAAGCCGAGCTTTATGGTATTCGCGTGCACTTGCTGCCCCAATCTTACACCATTACAAGCCTTTAAGACGCAAGAAAACACTGCTACGTTTTTCTTGATTCCAAGTCTGCTCATTTGGATGAAATCAGAGATAACCTCGTCTAGGTGCCCTTCTCTACAGTCGTTGGTAACCTTTGCAACCCAAACAGTGGTGTTTGAATGGGAAAGCTGTTCGAGAACACGGTTAGCATCTTCCAAACATCGGAATTTCCCGTAGAAACGTATCAAGGAACCAGAAAGATGCAATTTTTTCCCAACAAAACCTAATTTGTGGCACAGGGCATGAACCTGCTTCCCTAATGCTAAATCTTCAATCATGGCACACGCTTTTAGAACACATCCCATGATCAAGGCTAGAAGCTCGGAAATACCATCCCGGTGTCTTAACATAGCCGCAAAGAGAGAAGTCGCACTTTGGTAATCTTCCATTTCAATAGAGCCAAGGATAAGTATTGCCCAGGAATGAAAATCTCTATGAGGCATTTTATCGAACATGTCGTGGGCGATGTCGAGACGCCCGCACGAGACATGCATCAAGAGTAGACGATTAAGCAATGTCGTCTTCGGTCTTACACCGGATTTCATGATATGGGCTTGCAGCTCATAAGCGCCACAAAGATCACTTACTTCAGCTGTTTCCTGTGCCAGAGAAGAGTATAGTTCCTCGGTTCCAGGAAGAGAAAGGCAGTCCATTAACCTAAGAATATCGGAAGTCGAGCAACGAGGTTCATCTCTCTGGTTATGTCGTTGCATAAAGTCGTGTTCTGGCTTTGGAGGTATTGGTTCTGCTCGTAGCTTCGCGGTTTCCACGGTTTGCTTGGGTCTCCTGAGGGGAATTTGAACATGAAGGTTTGTCCTCAAGTCTTTGCCGGAAATTTTGGCAGAGGAATAGTTAAATGAAGAAGCAGGAGGAGGAGCCACCGGCGCCGGAGGTAAAACCATTTCCAGAGCTCCCATTTCAAAAGTTCCTCTGAAAACCAAGTAAAGGAAAATTCCGAACCAAACACAACAATAAATAGCTTTTTATATAAATGATGGCTTTCAGAAATACAACAGAGAATTTTTCTAGGAGACAAAACTCAAAGAATTCTGGGGAGCTATAAGTGCTGATAAAATTGAAATCAGGAAGCTAATGTTGGTTCATCAGCTTCCCAATCTTCGTCTTCGCTTTCAGAAATCATTGGAATGAATGAAGATGACTTGTATGGTAGTGATTGCAAGAAGTTGAAATAAGCATACTTGATGTCAAACTGCATATCATACCCTGCAATGGATATGTATGCCAATTTTAGAAGCAGAGATCACCAAAAAGATATGCATAGAAGTTAAAGCAAAGTGAAAGACTCTTACAATAGTTCACTGCAATTGTATAGCCACCATCTCCTGGAGTTTGACTAACATGGTGAAACCACATGCTTGGCCTGCAATATTCAGATCAATTATGTGGTGGAATCACCAATTTTTCTTAGGATATCTAACGTTTTAATCTGTGGAACATGGTAATGACTAATGAAGAAGGGTTTAAGATTCTTACAAGTAAAGAATCTCCCCAGCCTTGACAGTACAATGAAACTGCTTTGGGCCATTAAAGAACAATGGATATTTCAATCTCTCACTTGCTTCGTTCTCTGGTGAAGGGTATGGATCAACACTGCACCATGGTACTTTCCTCCCAGGTTGTTCAAGCTCAAGCTTGAACTCTTCAGTATCCTACAAAGATTCAAAGTTTATTGTTCTGTAGCTCATCTAAACAGTTTTCAATGTAAATCAAAGTCATTGAACTTTGATCTTTGATCTGGGAATCTTACAGACTTGGTGGTAAGAGTAGTTAGCTGCTGGGTATTCTTGCACATAGAGGCGGTGTAAGTCGGTCGGCGGGAGGAGGAGAAAATGTTTCTCCCCTGAAACGACGGCGTATAGATTCTCGTAGTGGTCTTTATGGAAGGAAGTCACGGAGAGATCAGTGCCTATCCAAAGGTTTACAGCTTCAGGCGAACAACCAAGCGCCTCCGTAGCCCACGCGAGGTCACCGTCGCAGTCTGAAGCAACCGTCGAATACTCCGTTCTGAAACAATCGTTTTGCTGTTGTAAATATCCAACCATTTGTCCCATAGACGACGATTGAACGGCCTGAAGAGCCTCCGGAAATGGAACTTTCTCAACGTGAGCCGAAGCGAAACAGAGATTCCCGGCGCCGTCTTTCCCGCCATTGTCATCGATCAGAGTGATTGCATCGGCGCGGCCATTAGGGGTGAGATGTAGAGAGACAAGGTCATTTGACAAAGCTCCGGAAAGGTACACCGGATCTGACCAGAGTTGTAGAGCAGGCCACTGAGCTATGGCGTTGGAGATTATGCAAGGCTTGTTCTGAGAGACGTAGTCTCGGATAAACTTCACCGGAGATGGCGGAGAATCCAACCGATCGATTTCAGTTCCCAAACTCAACTCCCTCACTTCTCTCCATAACTTCTGTATCTCCTTAGCCATGGACGATCTTTCAATCCCAAATTTCTAATTTCTCTTGGATATATAAAATGGCGGGATTAATTAGGGGTTATTTCGAACCCTAATTTAAGTAGTGTGTAGAAAAAAGAGAACTTTGAGTTATAAAATGAAGGATTTTAAAGAAATTCAAAGTTCTCCAGGAGAAGAAGATGAGTTGTTCTCATCTAATTTCTCGTGACGCTTCTGTCGCCTTCCGATGGAGTGATGTTTCTTCCCGGCAACGTCTATCTCTACCCCGGCAATTACCCCTTCGACTGCTTCCGATTACTCAATGTGCCGGATTAATCGCCGCTGCAAATGATAGCTTCCGTAAACCATCGCTCAGAACAATAAATTGTTTACCTTCACCGCTCATCGGGCACTTTGGCGGCTGTAACGGCAACAATTACGACGGAAACGGCGGCGGAGGAGATGGTGGCTGGTGGTATAGTGACGGCGGAGATAATTCTGATGGCTCTTCTTTCCCTTCTTTGAGATTTGTCTGTCTTCTGCTCTTGGTCTTATCCTGCTTCTTCCAATTCCGATTATCAGCCGCTTCCGCCATAGCCAGAGCTCCGACGTCAGATAGCAGCGAAGACAACGAGAAAGAGACGATTTGGGAAGTGAGAGGGAGCAAAAGGAAGAAACTCGTCCCCAATTTCGTCAAAGATGAGTTCGTCTCGGAAGAATCTTCCCTGGAATTATCATCTTCTTTTACTCCTGAGAATCTCCTAGCTCAGTGCAGAAACCTCCTGACTCAATTCCTTCTTCCCGAAGGTTTTCCAAACAGCGTCACATCCGATTACCTCGATTACTCTCTCTGGAGAGGCGTTCAAGGCATTGCAAGCCAAATCAGCGGCGTTCTTGCAACTCAGGTACATGACTTATCCATAGCTTCTCTCTTTTAGGCGTTTTCACGAACACCTAGTGCTCATTCCCGTGGGTACTTCGCAGTCTTTGCTTTATGCAGTTGGATTGGGTAAGGGAGCGATTCCTACAGCTGCAGCCATTAATTGGGTGCTTAAAGATGGAATTGGATATCTCAGTAAGATCATGTTATCCAAATACGGTCGACATTTCGATGTTCATCCCAAAGGATGGAGACTATTTGCTGATCTCCTTGAAAACGCTGCTTATGGGATGGAGATGCTGACACCTCTCTTTCCTCAATACTTCGTCATGATTGGTGCTGCTGCTGGTGCTGGCCGATCTGCTGCTGCATTGATCCAGGTTCTCTTCTCTTCTCTGAATTATGTATTAGCAAAACTCAAGTGCATCATTGTGACATATCATTCATTTCTCTTGTAGGCTGCTACTAGAAGCTGCTTTAATGCTGGCTTTGCTTCCCAAAGGAACTTTGCTGAGGTTCTTGAAGTGTGCTTTTGCTCTTCTCCGTCTTTGTGAGCCTCTAGTTTAAGCAACATGAGCTTCTTTTGCAGGTAATTGCCAAGGGTGAAGCTCAAGGAATGGTGAGCAAATCAATCGGTATTTTGCTTGGTATAGCAATTGGCAATTGCATAGGAACCTCTACAAGTCTTGCACTTGCTTCTTTTGGTGTTGTGACATGGATTCATATGTACACTAATCTCAAATCCTACCAATGCATCCAACTCCGGACTTTAAACCCATATCGTGCAAGTAAATCTCTCTTCTGTAGCCGCTTGATTCATTCACAATTCCTCTGCTAACATCTTCTCTGTTTACAGGTTTGGTTTTTAGTGAATATCTCATCAGCGGCCAAGCTCCTTCCATTAAAGAAGTCAACGATGAAGAACCCCTCTTCCCAGCATACCAGTTCTTAAACATAAAATCTCAAAACAAGGTCAATATCTCATTCTTCTCTTTAACTCCCTTAGATCTCAAAACAAAGAAACATAACTCGTTATAGTCTGATTCTTTAATCAGCGTCAAGAACTCATCTTATCATCAGAAGCAAAAGCAGCAGCCGCAGATATTGAGGAACGGCTACAACTAGGCTCAAAGCTAAGCGATGTTATCCACAACAAGGAAGAAGCAATAGCATTGTTTGATCTATATCAAAACGAAGGCTACATCCTTACAGAACACAAAGGCAGATTCTGTGTAAGTAAAAGAGCTTCGTTTAACCTGTCATCATTTTATCAGAACCTCACAGTCACCATTGTTTATCTTCAGGTGATACTCAAAGAAACCTCATCGCCGCAAGACATGCTCAAGTCATTGTTTCAAGTGAACTACCTCTATTGGCTAGAGAAGAACGCTGGAATTGAAGCTACAAGTACTTACTCAGACTGCAAACCAGACGGTCGGCTTCACCTTTCCTTAGATTATGTCCGAAGAGAGTTTGAACACGCCAAAGACGACAGCGAATCTGTAGGTTGGAGCATCGATGGACTCATAGCTAGACCTCTACCCAACAGAATCCGTCTCGGTCAAGATCATGAAACCGAACAAAGCAAGGACAATCAATAACAGGTTAGATATGTTTTTCATTTTCAAATAGAATAGATAGATGTTCTCTGTTCATCTGCCATTAAAATGTTGAAGCTTTTAACATTTTGTTATTTATCTGATTCTACTGAACAAAAGGGTATCTAGAAACGTAGAATTCTCTTACACGTGAAGCTCCATCACGTGCAAGTATACCTTCTAGATCTCCTATGATCCTAGCTAACCATATCTCCAGGTTTCTCTGAACTTCTTTCAAGTTGTTCTTGATCAAATCCAGTGATCTTCTTGTGTTCATCTTCGCTTGATTTAGTTCATCTCCTTGATTACTCCTTGTAATCTCCGTTTGCAACGCTACAAGCTTCTGTCCTGTCTCTGCTGCTCGTTGCTGAAGTCTGAAACACTCAAGGAGAAACTCAGTTTGTCTTTGTGTCCGAAACTCAGTTCCTAACGTTGCATCACACGGATCACTACTCTGCTGCAAAAAACATCAACAAAGGTTAGGTCTTTAAAGCTACTTAGCCACTTTCAGAAGTTTAGGGTTTTACCATTCTTCTGCAGAGATCATCGATTTTTCCGGCAAGAGCTTGATATCGTTTTGCTTGTTTTCTTAGTAAAGATGGAACCTTTGATATGTCACTACGACAAACTTTCTCAAGATTTAGTAGTTCCTCTTCAAGTAATCTCAATTTTGCAGAAACACCTGTTGCTTCGCTGTTTATCTTCCATGGCGATTCTCGTCTGTTTAATCAACAAAACCACATTGCTCTAATCACAAAATCTCAAAACAGAATCCATTAAATAGCTTCCACAAAACCTTACCTTGGAACATAATGCTTCATACGGTACATAGATTCTAGGGTTTCATACTGTACATCCTGCAAAAATCAAACACCATTCCTCAAAGTCATGAAATTGGAGAGACCCCACACCAAAATTAGGTCAATCAAAACACAAAAGTATCTGAACAAGCTTGAAATCATGAATTAGAACTAAATTCAACGAACCTGACAAGGATTAGCTTGTGATTCTGTCCAAAAACTGTTCTTAGGAACAAGAGATTGCAAAAAATCAGAACTTTGATTAACTCCATAAGCAGCAGATGTTGAAACAGTGAGATGATCAACACCATATCTCTCTATTGACGCCATAGATTCATCTCCTTCTCTTTCTTCATCTTCAATTCCTCTTCTTGACATAAACCCTAACATTTCATCTCTTTCACTCACTTCTCTCTCTAACTCATTAATCCTATTCATAAACTCTTCTCTTTCTTTCTCCATTTCATGAACTTTTGCTGCTAATGAGTAAGCTTCATGTTCTCCATCATCAATTCGTTGCAAAAGCCGTTTCTCCTCTTCTTGCCACGCGTTTCTGTGACTAGCAAAGATCTCAACAACTCGTGCATTAGCTTTTGAATCTTCAACACGACGAGATTTCATTTGACGAACTTGCTCTTCTGCTGTTACAAGGCGTCGTTTTAGCTCCTTGACCTCTGATGTTAATCGAGGAATTAAAGATATGGCGTTGTTAGGGATATGAGCTAACATCACTGAAAAACTTAGACCTAGAAACGACTTCGCTAGCTTCTTTAAATCGTCTTCCTCAATAACGGTTTTTGATTTCTCTACTTGAGCTTCTGTAATTGCAGGAAAAGTCGCCATTTTTGAGCTTTTAGTAAAGTAAAGAAGAACACTGACAAAAGGATTCTAGGAATCGAAGAAGGAAATGACAAAGTTTTTATTTTTTTATTGAAAAAAAAACACTTTTTTTATCTTGAAAGTCTTCAGATTTGACGGATATGAATTAAATAATATAAGAATTAAATCAAATCAAGAAATTAATATATGATATTGACATAGATGATACGATACGGGACCCCCAACAACACAAACCCTTATTCTACTGAATTAAACAAAAAGAGACGAAAAGATTCAAACTTTATAAAGTAAATAATAAAATTTCGTTGGATTTTTTCATTTTTTGTATTCTTAAACGTGAAATTAAACATGGGTCTAGAAAAATTAGAGTCAATGTTATTGAAAAAAGTAATCTTTAAGGGTTTTAATGAGTAGTTGTAGTCAGCAATGAATAAAGAGTGGACCACTGTAGATAAAAGAGAGAAGTTAAAAGCTTTTGCGTTCACGGATCCGACCAATATCCACCTCTCAATTCAATTATTGTAATCTAAATAAAAAGCTTTCTTCATCTCTCATTTGTTTCTTACATGTTACATCTTGGAATCTCATTTGATTTTATTAATGCATTATATAGCAAATTTTTGATTTTACGATTGATTCAAATGTTATGTTGATCTAATAAAATATGATGTATTGTTGGTCCACCAATCTTAATTTTTTAGTTGGACAATTTCTTTGTTTTTGTAAAATTTTAACTCAAAATTTTCTGGCTATTCGTTATCATTAGTACGATATAAAAATGATTATGATATATTTTTTTGGATTATCACTAAAAGTAAAGATCATATGATGAAAATTTTCCATTATGAAATCTCAATACAATTTTTTTGGTAAGTAGTGTTGGTTTACATTTATTATAGGAATTTTTTTAAAAAATTTAGAAGTTTTTTTTTCTAATCTCAATACAATAACTTACTAATTTTTTTTCCTCTCAATTTCAACTTTTTTTTTCCGCACCCTCAATTTCAATTACTAATTCAGATTTAATATTTTCAATAAATACTTAAATGAATGTTCAGATTTTTTTAAAAGATCCCTTTATGTTAAAAAAAGGAACGTGGCGAAAAAGTGCCTACAAGTTTCAGTTTTAGCCAAAAAGTACCTCAAGTTTCAGCGTGGCCAAAAAGTACCTGTCGAGAATTTTGATGGCGAGTTAGTACCTCCGTCAATTTTCTTAACGGTTTCCGTTTGTGTTTCATTAAAAATAAAAATAAAACTCAAAGTGTGGCAAAAAAGTACCCACAGTTTGTTAGTTTAGCAAAAAAGTACCTACATGTTTGATTT